>CAJUYG010002697.1:13152-28517 GCA_910591675.1 Galerucella calmariensis | reverse complement strand
AAGCTGCCATTTTATGTTGATGGGGGTGATTTGAAAATGAAGGTATTACATGGTCAGTTTGTGTAGGTTTCCTATATATGCTGAATTCTAATTTGTCTGATTTGTGGATAGTGAGGTCTAAGAAATTTAATTTATTTTCAGATTCAACTTCTAAAGTAAAAGTAATGTTAGGATGAATTAAATTTATTCTATTGAAAAGATTATTAGCTGTTGTTGAATTACCATTAATAAAAACAAGACAATCATCTACATATCTGAACCAATGTAATATTTCGCTATTATTTTCGTTAATTATGTGATTAACTTCTAAATTATTCATGAACAAGTCAGCCAAAAATGGAGATAAACAACTACCCATTGCTAAACCTTCAGGTTGTTGATAAAACTTACCATTAAAAACAAAAAAGTCTTGAGAAAGGCAAAATTTAAGCAGATTGAGGATTTGTTTGATAGTAGTTTCATTAATAAAATTAGATCTAAGTAAATCACCTACTAGAGGTATAGTTTCCAGCTTAGGAACAGATGTAAAAAGATTACTAACATCAAAAGAAATCATAAGACAGTTATTATTCAAGGGCATATTTAATGTATTCAATTTAGTTACTAAATCCAAAGTATTAATTACTGAGAAGCTAGGTTGAAAATGAGTCAAATCTTTTATCAAATTATGTATAAAGGCAGCTATAATTGAAATTGGAGTGTTAGTGAAACTTACTCTTACTTACTTACTTGAAGCAAACATGACCGGTTTCTCTTCTCCATCAACAATGTGATTGAGTACTGCACCTACTCCATAACTGCATGAATCACACGTCACATAAATCGGTAATTTAGGATCATAATGCATCAACACACTATCTGAAGACAATAAAAATTTACTTAACTGAAATATTTCCTCACATTTCTCTGACCACTCTTTGGAAAAATCAGTTTCAGACTTACACAGATCATATGAAGGTTTTAGTTATGATGAGAGTATAGGTATGAACTTGATATAGTAATTTATAAGACCCAAGATTTCAGCTCAGTAAGATTTTTCGGAGAACGGGCAAGTTTTAAAGTTTTTATTTTCTCCTTTGTTGAATGAATCCCTTCAGAATCTATTACTTATGAGTTTTTAAACCGTGAACTTACTTAAAACCTGTTCGGACCTGTTCAATACCTGTTCTCAACCTGTTCTAGACCTCTTCAGACCTGTTCTATACCTGTTTAATTCCTGTTCTAGACCTGTTTTTTTGACCTGATCAATACCTTCCCAACATTTTCTGGTTTCTTGGTGATTATGGTCAATAAAGAGTTAAAAAGTCGTCTTATAATAAAGCGTAACATAATAAAAAATAAACTGAAACAATTAAAGCAATGTGAAGTCGTTCAGGAAGATATGTTTAATCCCATTACCAAATATTTGGAAAATATTGAAAACAAATTAGATAGTTCTCAAATTAACAATCAAACTCCAACATCTACTGATGCGTTTCAAAATACTATGTCGCAATTTATGCCAGAAGAAGAAAACGACTATAATGATACAAGTGACTTGAAAAAAGCTATACTTAGAAATATCCACTTTAATGATATGAATCAACAAGATTATTGTTATTGAAAAAAAATATTCATGCAAAGAAACATAATTAAGATGGGTAAATAGTAAATAGTTCTATTATTGGTAAGCGATGTTGTTATAAAAATCATGGTAGTCGAGTTCCAAGCTATTTTTCAACTGTTGCAGGTGCACAAATTTCTCTTTCTTTATTTTTTTTCTCTCCATGTACAGATTAGGAAGTTCAAAATTGTAAGCTCGTTGAACTTCATTTTTCCGGACCACCATTTCCTTCCAATCTCCACTATGTCTTAGTTTGTACTCAATAATTCCATCTGGTCTGTACTTTGGTTACTTCAAATCATTTACAACAAGATTCCCAATTCTACGTCCGGGTCGTATGAAATTATAATATTTAATAGTGGAGGAATCTTTGAAAACCCCGTAAGTGAGAAACTGTACATTATAGGGTCGAGGCTTAGAACGTGCTGTTTTGCAGTACTGGATATAATCAGCAGGAACGTTTATGTCACGGTTTCTCAGCAAATTTATTAGCGCCCACGGACCCATCCAGCTCCCTTCACAGATTGCAATACCCATCGTTTGTTTTCACGTTATAAATGGTGAAATTGTGGACGGCCAATTTTGTTTTATAATACATCAGGTAAACTTCCGAACTGGGTGCCAGTAACACTTACTGCAAGTCCATTGTTAGGATTAAACCGTTATTGTCTGACATTTTGTCATGTTCCTTTTCGTTGATGGCTTCTTTTTTCAATTCTAAATGTTCCCTGTATTCCTCTTCACTGATATTCTTACTTTTACGCCTTACGCAAACAACGCATTGATGCTTCTTTGGTCTGTACAGGGATACATTTTGTTGATCAAAAACTGGATAAAATGTTGTAAGAGTAACTGGTTCAACTTGTTGTTTCGTGCACCATGTATCCTTGTAAAAACGATGCAGCTCTCTTTTCCTTTGCCAGAGTGGTTCCAAATATAATTTCGTCAACGAAGCGCGGCAATAGTGCGACTCCATCTTCACTAAGGAGTTCAAAAACCTTTTTAGATTGTTGATTCTATCATCCTATTTTCTTCGCTTGTACCTTTCTACGCCATTTTCAAGATATTTTCCTTCACCAGCATTGTTCTCATTAGTCGTTGCTTTATCTGTTTCCACCCAAAGCACTATCACGTTCTCAGATACACCCAGTGTGGCAATGGACATTTTTTTACGAACTCGGTATTCAACCATATTACATTTGAGATGGTATTTGAATGAATAATTTCGCCTACTTTTCTCGTTGATTCCTCGTCATCTTTTAACTTTTTGCATCCAAACAAGACCTGTAGCATACTTTTTTTTCAGGCCATGTGATTTGCCAGAACTTATTGAAGATTCCTGTTCTATCTTCTGCAGAGAGCTTTCTACACTGTACAGCAGTACCGGGATTTCCAAGTATACATGCACATGGATCCTTGAACATTTTTTTTGGTTTTGCCACTGCATAATTCCATCTATTTTCTATCTTCCTTTTACCACTGTAAGCCAGTCCAAATTGTCGGTTTTCTTTGTTTTTGCTATAGGTTTGATCATATTTCACATGTATCCGTTTTCTTTTCTTTCTGCATAATTTTTCAGCACCATCTTCTATTGTTTCATCCGTGCTAACCGGATTATTTCCTTCAGATCCACTTTTGTCGTCCGCAGCTTCAGGGTCCTGTTCAGTTTCATTTTCAATCCAGTCTTCTTCATTCTCATATTCAGTTGGTTCTACAATTAATTCTACATTGATCTCTTCTATGTGATAGGTACCATTTTCTCCTGGAAGGTCAATGTTGCCTGAGTTATTATTAATTTCGACAAAGACATCAGAGTGATGACAGTTTTCAACTTGATACTCTGCAGTGAGACCTTCTGTTTCAGTTTTATCGACAGATTCTGTGTTTGGTATTGTCAACATTCCGTAGTTGAAGGAGGCTGCCATCTTCGACAAAACATTCTCCAACACTGTTTTGGTATGCATCCGCAGACCTCTTTCCACGAGAAGTCATTTTTATAATCTAAAAATGAATTTTTAATTGTCATTCAAATGTTATGATTTCTACAGATTATGGTGACAATTCCGTGAAATTTAATGATACTTACATGTTGTTTTACGATTTGCTTATTTATTTTGAAGGCCTTTGAGTTTTAACGGATTATACAGAATTGCCACCTTTGTCCCTGAATCTTCATTATCATGAATAATATTTTATGGAGATACACAGTTCTCACTGAATGCTCATAGCTTAGCCCAAAAACACCAAATGCTGAAAATTGTGTATCTCCAACCTCAAATTCAGTATGGTATTTTGGGAAAACAGTAATAATTCCCTCTACTAACTTAAGCTGCGTTCTATCAAACAATCAATTCACCTTTGTTTTCACAGCAAAGCAGCACTATTTAATCACTACTTTTTATGTTATCCACTGATGTGATGTGGTAACGCACTGACGCCGTGCTAGTGTAAGATACACATATTTCTTTTAAACAATTTCAAGCACGGATATATTCTATTTTGCGCGGGAAAAATATTTAATTGTTCGATGGAACTACACAAATTTCTGAGCATGTAGCATTTAGCATGTAGCATGTAAGAGATGGCATCGAAATCTCTTTTTCGATTTAATTGGGAGTTACACAGTTTTAGTGTTATAACGACGAAGTTTAAAATGATGATAATTGGAATAACCAACAACAAATTGATGTACCTTCAGCAAGTGGTGATCGATTTACTGACATTGCTAAACAATTGGTGCAAGATTATTCAGAGCAATATGATACGCTACCGAGAAAATACATCACTACTATGATAAGTGACAATGAAAATAAGGATGTGTTCCAAAGCATTAGATCAGTTGAATATTTCAAAATCTATACATGGTTTACCATGGACGTCATGGATTGATGCTAATGAACTCAAATATGGAGGTATATCAAAATTCATTGAAAGTTATGTAGCCAAAAGGAGTACCTACAAAAGACTACTTGAAAAATTATTGTGTTGAGTGCAGAGATGTTGGCGTATGAAGAATGTGAAAACCTAGTCCTAGTTCTATCAGTGCCTTGATCATTTAGATAGTGAATGTGTGTGTGCCCTAGGAAATTTACATTCCATGTTTCAATATTGTAAAAGGAAATATTTTCTCTAAATAAAACTGATTGTATAATAAAGATGTTTTTTTAAAACTAAATATATAAATAAATATCTCCGCTGTTTTATTGCTTCTGAAGATGTTATTATCCACCTCTTTGGCATCTCTTCGTATCAATGTAGGTCAATCTTCTTCTCTGAATGCATTGCTATGGATATAGTACAAAGACAAAAAAACTTTTGACACAACCTACAGTATTGTGTTCCATGTGAGCTTGGTAGGTATATTGGTTTCGAGAAGGTTGTAGGCTGTATTAGTTTAATTGTAATTTGATTTTCCTTTGGAATTTAGTCCTTGAAGACTTGCAACCATTTGTTCTGGAATAAAAAAAAATTTATTGTGTGTTTTTTAATTTTTTTCATGATAACTAACCGATCCAAATTGAACAAAGTTACGCGGGTGGTGGTTGTAGTAGATTATTATAACGGAAAAGTCTTTAGAATAATCAAATTACATTGGAAAAAAGTGATAATTATTTACCCATGAGCTTGTATCTGTGTTGAAGTTATTGATCATTCGTTTGTCGTCATACGCACTTGAAGCTATTTTTCTTTGTGAAACAGTATAGACGTCATGTTTTACAGAAGAAATTGAATTTTGGATAACTTCAACTTTGGTGTTCTTGGATAAACACCCATAGTAATCATCAAAAGTAATTTCTTTCAATGCTGCACTTTTGATGCCTTTTGATTTTTTAATGACAATTACATTCAATTCAATGCGTACATTTTTGATTGTAAACCAATGAATTCAAGCATTATTTTTCCCTCATTTCCATCCTTCCTGAGGCCTTTAACTTGTTTATTTCCTAATGGAATACCATGAATGTTATTGTCAGGATAATCTGATGTATCAAACCTATCAATATCTTCTAGTATATATTGATAGATGTAATTAACAAAAAAATTTTATAGTGCTGTTCAAAAGTCCCCTCCCCCCTCGTATATTTTGAACGGCTATACTTGGGGGGTGAAAATAAAGTGTTGTAAACTTCTCTACGAATGGAAACAGGTGACGTAATAGTAATAGATGACGTCACAGTGCCACTCTGGCCAATAATTTTAAATAGGACCTCATGGCAAGTGATATATCGTTTGAAAGGCATTGACATTGGCTACATAGCCATATTGGTTTTCCTTGGGTTTAAATTAATTTTGACGGATACATGAAATAAATACCAAAATTATTGAAATTATTCTTTTAAATTTAATTAATCAAATATCAACAATGGATTCTTATAGCAGGTGTTAGAAATGTGCTCCGTCTACTTCCTGACAGTAATACATCCTATTAGTAAACTCTTGTCGTAAATTGCATTGCATTCTTCAATAATTATTTTTTCCAAAACGCCAATGCTATCTGGTGCCGTAGTGTAAACCTTGAATTTCAAGTACCCCCATAGGAAAAATCTAATGGTGTCAGATCTGGTGACCAAGGTGACCATTCTATAGGACCTCGCCGGCCGATCCATAATGATGTGCAGGAGCACCATCTTGTTGAAATGTTATTTCCAGATGGCCGAATTAATCTGGATTATCTTCCAGAATTTCAAGAATTAACGGCTAAATTGCATTTTGTAAAATCCCCAGATACACTTCACCGCTTAAATTTGAATTTAGGAAGACAGGACCAACTATGTGGTTTCCCAAAATACCTGCCCAAACATTGACTTTTTCTAGAAATTGGGTATGTTGTTCACGAAAGTGTGAAGAGTTGTGTCACTCCAATACCTCACATTTTGTGTATTCACATTTCCATTGAGGCAAAAAGTACTTTCGTCACTAAAAACAAATTGTTTTTGTGTAATGTGGGTTTGGACTAATTTTATTTGTCATACATTCTGTCGGGGTCGTCATCCGAAAGGTGGTGCACCATTTTTAACTTGTATGGATGAAATTTATTTTCAGCCAACGCTCTCTGTACTGTATTTTTACTTACTTCATAGATAGACGCAACTTTAGTTGAAGAGGAAGTAGGGTTTCAGCAACTATATCAATTTTTTTATCATCCCTAAATGTTGGTCGACCAGATCGTTTGGCATCTTGAACACTACCTGTTGCTCCAAACTTGTGAAGAAGCTCCCTCAAATAAGTTCTCGAGATAGGGCGATCTGGGTATCTCTCAAAAATAAACGTTCCGCTTCATGGATATTATTTCTAGATTTACCAATTATTAAGATAGCTGCTACATTGTCGGCTTGAGTACGTACCATTTTTTTAAGATCAAAATGATTTTTTCCAAACTAGCAATATGAGTTTCCAAATCTTTTTTAGTTTTACCACATCTACGCACCTGTTCTATTTTCTTCATAGCATCGTCGGACAGTGTATCAACCACCTTTTGGGAATTCATTACACTTCTGTGTAATTTAGAACAGAATAATCAGAACTTAGCAATTCATATTGTACGCTTATGGCAAGTGCTAGATAGTCGACTGTGATTTAAGCTCCGTAAATTTTTATAATTTATCAACTTATATTACGACAGAGAATTTTGAAAAACATCGTTGATATTAATCAACCGTTAGTGCAACGAAATTTACGTGACACGTGAAATACGAGAATCAATAGGATCTTCTGTAAACTTGGCCATTAGTAAGTCTATAAAAAGTGATTCATTTATCAGTGAATTGACGACGAAGGTCACAGAGGCCGTTTTAAATTTTATTGAAAACAAACTAATTGAAGTTCAATCTGCATTAGCGCAGGTAAGAGAGGGAAATGGTAAAATAAATCAAAAATTTGAAAATAAAATATCAAAAATGGAGAATAAAGCTTTAGAAGTAGAGAAAACTAATCAACAAATGAAAACTAGATTAGACCAAATAGATCAAGCTGGAAGATTATGCAGCCTTAGAGTATTTAATCTCAAAGAAATGCAAAATGAAAATACAAGAGAATAAATAAAAAAGAATTTCAATTCAAAAATGTGTCTAAATCTGTTGGATGATGATATTTTATTGTGCTACAGAATCGGAAAGGAGAGGAAGATGAAATAAAAGGTATTTTTATTAAATTGAAGGACTATAATAATAAACAAATGGTTTACGGGAAGAAAAAACATCTTAAAGGATCTGGCATTGTAATTCGAAAAGATTTAACAAGTTTGCGAGCTCAAATGATAAATGAAGCAATAAGCAAATAAGGATTAAAAAATGTTTGGTCAGACAATGATAAAATCTATATTAATAAGGACGAAAAAGTGATTACTATCAAACACAAGACTGAGCTAGAGAAATATTTAAATTGAGTTACTAAACATGTATCTTAACTTTGATTTATTTGAATATAATTTTTTTTTATTATTATGGCAAACTTATACATTCTCTAATGTCAGTATTATCAATTTTTTTGTCATTTTCTTACTTTTTTAGGAGCATGATAAAGATATTGATTGATTTTTTGAATGTGATAGACGGGAACAGATCGAAACAAAAATATGTTATAATTTTAATGAATTTTTCGAGAAAAGAGTAACAAGAGGTAATCACGGTTTAAACATAAGAAGCCTACAAAAACACTACGAAGAACTATTGGTATATGTTGAAATGGCTTAAAATCAGCTGAATATCATTGTTTTATCCGAAATAGGTAACGTAAATAAACTATCATATTTTAGCATACCAAATTATTCTGTATACCACAATGATTCTACATTGAACAAATGTGACGGTGTTGTTATATATTTAAAAAATAGTTTAGCTGCCAGTATCACAATATCACCCGTTAATAATAGTAAATTTTTAAGTATTATTCTCGCAAATAACCTACGCAACAATAATAAAATTGGTCTGACTGTATACTACAGACTCCCGTCAACCGATACAAAACAATACATAGACGATTTAAAGATATATCTAAACACTTTAAAAAAGCAACACATAGAGGTTTACATGGGATATATTGATATTGATATAAAAAAGCTTGAGGTGAATGATAATAATAACTATCTAAATTTACTAAATTCATATGGTTATATATATAATCAGCTCTGCAGGCCTAGAATGCCCATGGCTTTGTTGACTTCCTTTCTCCATTCTTTCCTGTTCTCTGCTTTTCTTTTCCAGTTGGTTATTTTTAGTGTTCCAAGGTCTTTTAACACCTCTTCCATCCATCTTGCTTTGGGTCGTCCTCTTTTCCTCTTTCCTTCTATCCCGCTTTCTACTATTTTTTGGGGTACCCTTCCATTTTTTATTCTCTGTATGTGGCCAATCCATCTCAATCTATTTCCCTTTGCAGTACCTATATATCTGGTTGACCAAATAGTTCTCTCAGTTCTTTATTGCTTCTTCTCTGCCATATGTCGTCTATTTTCTTCCCTTTAAAAATTTTGCGTAGACATTTCCTTTCCCAAATCGCTGGTATATTTTGTTCACTTTTACCCAGTGTCCATGTTTCGCTTCCGAATAGCACTATAGGTCTTAGTACCGTTTTATATATTCTTATTTTGGCACTTCTAGCTAGCACTTTACTGCTTAATATATTTTTTAGCTTATATAAACATTTGTTTCCCTTGTTTATTCTGTTCTGGATCTCTTCTCTTTGATCAGGCTTTTTGGCAAATTTTGCTCCTAAATAGGTAAATGTATCCACTTCTTTAAAACTATATGTTTTGTTTTTCAACGTGGTTATTTCCAATTTCCCATTATTCCTTCCCTCAGTATTTGTCCAGTTCATGTACTTAGTTTTTTCCTCATTTATTTCCAATCCCATTTCTAATGCTATTTGCTCGAGTCGTACAATAACTTCTTGTAGTTCTTGCTCGCTTCTTGTAATTATCGCTATGTCGTCGGCAAATGGATTAATATGGTTACTTTTCGTATATGAATAATCCTACTGGAGTCACAAAAAATACAAAATCTACAATCGACCATGTTCCTATGAGAATCCAAGAAATTTACAAAATTAAATTGATATTGATCCAGTAATATACCTTACAGATATGACCGACCAATTATCTCCCTGTGTATTTTTTACTTTCACAGACCAAAAAGATATAATTAAAAAAGCTGAAAAGAAATTTCAAAAACTAAATGTGGCAAAATTGAAAAAAAGTGAGTAGTGAGAAATGGGCTGGAGTGCTAAACACAAATCAAGACCCTCAGGTTTTTGAATAGTTCAAACACTCATATAATGAAATACACAGAAATGATCATTAAAAAAAACATTATAAAAAAATTGAACCATGGATCACACTGGGCCTTATCTCCTTTATTAAGCAGAGAAACTACATGGTAAAAACATTATTAAAAAACTACTCTCTTGAACTAGAAACCGAATATAAATATTATAGAAATAAACTAAATACCCTCATCAGGAAAACTAAGAACGACTACTACCAGTTGAAAATTTATGAAGCTGGCAAATATTTAAAAAAGGTCTGGATTACAATAAATGACATAACAGATCACTCAAAAAGAACCTATCGAATAGAAAATTTAACAATTCTAGATGATAATAACATCCCAATGACTAACAACATTAAGGCAGAGAAACTAAATAATTTTTCCTCATCTTAGGTAACGACATGGCGAATGAAATTTTCAATGTGAACCTACCTGAACATTTTCTTGAAGGTGAAAAAAAATAATCACTGTATATTTCTAAAGCCAATAACAACTAACGAAGTTATTGAACATATCTCAAATCTAAAAAATAGTTGCCCACCAGGCCCTGATAAAATAGATACATCTACAATAAAAAATATCCATAAATACATCGCGTTACCACTAAAACATTATAAATCTATGTTTTCAGCATGGAAAAATTCCTCAGCAATGGAAGGACACGATAGTCACTCCAATTTTCAAAGCAGATGATCCAAGTAAATTTACTAATTATAGGCACATATCAGTTGTTAATAACTTTGCAAAGATTTTTGAAATGACTTTAAAAAATACACTTATTGATTTCTTTTATACTCATAATATCATTACAGATAGACAGTATATATTTATAAAAAATTCTAATACGGAGAATGCAGTTGTCGATTTTCTAAAGAAAACTGTCGATGCCTTGAACATGCCTGGCGGTTTTTCTTGACTTGGCCAAAGCGTTTGACACTGTCTCCCATGAAATCTTATTATCTGAATTGAGTACATATGGCATTCGGGGACTTGCACTAGATCTTGTGTCTAACTATTCAACCAACAGAAATCAACGAGTGAAAATTGGCAATATACTCAGTACTGAATCGATTGTGAAAATTGAATTACCACAGGGATCGGTATTGGGACCAATACTATTCCTTGTTCATATAAATAGGTTTCATTGCAAAAATCAAGAACTTGTCTGGAGACCTCATATTTTGTGCTGATGATACGGCCTTAATTATAACTTGTAATGATTGGTAAGAATCCAAAATTTTCGCGGCATCAGTTTCAAGAAAATTAAGTTTGTGGTTAAATCATAATAAACTAACATTAAATGTCAAAAAAAAAACAAATTTGTAACAGTCAGTCCAACTATTACAAAGCAGCCCGATGATACTGTCATTAAACTTCATAATCAAAGCTGTCAAAGTAATAACTGTCCTTGTCCTTTTATTGAGAAAGTAACTTCAATAAAATACTTAAGAGTTATATTCGATCAATATGTACGTTGGTCTGAGCATATAATTTATGTTAGTAAACGGTTAAGAGCGTTGTGTCATGAATTCTACACACTAAAAGAAATCCTTTCCAGAAAAAACCTAATAATTCTTTATAACGCTTTAGTCGAATCCATATTGAGATATTGTGTTGTTGCTTGGGGGTGCTTTTGAAAGTTCTGTTCAAAATATTTCTAAAAGTTATATTTGGAAAACCAAAACTTTTTTCTACTCAACAATTTTATAGTCCTCTCGTGAATTTAATACACGACACATAATATGATGAACTTACAGTTCATGGAGAAACTCTCACCATCATCTGGGTACCTTCACATTTTGTGCTTAAAGGAAATGAGGCTGCAGACCTAGCCGCTAAGGGAGCTTCCACGTAGAATATACCAACAACAAATGTACATCTGCATAACGACATTGAAAAAATATTCAAGAAAAAAACACGTGATCAATGGCAAGCCCACTGGAAGAATACATCTAAAAGCCACTTACATGATGTACAGCCGATTATCACATCCTCGAAACTCCCACCAATGTCCAGGAAAAATTAAGTCAATAAGAAGAATTAGAATTGGACATACTAAGCTAACACACGGCTATCTCATGAACTCTACTCATCCTCCCGTATGCAGCCACTGTAACAGTTGCTCATTAACTGTGAAACATATCCTGACAGAATGTGTTCATTATACTTTGGAACGAAAACAAAATCACCTGGAAGACAACATGAATATAATTTTAAATGAAGCTAAGAACCACATAAACTTATTGAAATACTTAAAAGACATTCAAATACTTAATGCACTATAAAATGTTAAAATGTAATGTGACTATGTATACTGTGAATTTGATATTGTAACTCACTGTCATCGTGCCAATCATCTCTGTAGTCGAGACACGTTAATTTAATAAAAAAAAATATAGAGTGAAGCAAAAATTTTGAATGTTCAATTGCTTTCCATTTATCAATGTACTTTGAGAATGTACACAAATCGTGAGCATTCAAAATATAAAAATACTCGCATCACCCGCTCAGCAGACAACAAGGATAAATTCACTGAATTAAGTAGTAAGACGAAGAGATCTTTTCTTTCACTGGGACCCAGGTTCTTTAATTTAATTCCATTACATCTGAAGCAAATACCTGAATTAAAGTCATTTAAAATCAATGTTAAAAATTACATAGTAACAAATCAACTTAAATTTTTACAAATAATAATGTAATTCAGATTGTCAATTTCATGTGTGAATAAATAAATATATTTTCTTCTCCTCTACTTACCTCTTGTTGCTCAATCCTACATAGAAAAAAGGAAAAAATGTTGAAACAATGGAAAGTCAGTTATTTTTCTTGTTTCAATCGACCAATGTATGTATAGCACAATTTTTTGTAACCAAATGTACCGAAACTAGCAGAGGGAGCAATGAACAAAACAGACAATTTTGCCTAGGTGAGTTGCTCTTTTTTGCCCTTTCATGACTGCTTTTAATATGCATTCATATTATATTATTATGTACTTTAAAATTGCATTTAAATTGAAACTGAATCACAGTATTTTCTACATGCTTATCTGATACGTATGTTATCACTTTATGCAAGTAAGTATTTGCGTGATTATATTTTTGTTACAAATGTCCTTTTACAAGGATATATGATGAAATTTCTACATAGTCATCGAATGTTGTTTTCAAAATTGAGATGAAAATTCTTATCGAATTTTGTTTTCAAAATAAAAATACATTGACGTAATGTTATCAATTCATACAAGTATGTTTGACCTATAAAAGGAATGATAAGATTGCTACAATTCAGTTCAACTCAAGAGTTAAATATTAAAACATCATGGCAACTACTCCATCAACAATTGTGGTTTTATCTGAAGATAGAACCAACTGGCTGCTGATAGTGATGAAACAGTTGTTTCAGTGAGTACACTTTTTTATTTTCTTCCTATTATTTATTCAGTATTTTCTTATTCTGGAACCATTTCTAAATCAAATTAAATTCTTGATTAACTATTGTTTATTATCTTAATTTTTCCAAGTACACTTTTTTATTGTCTTTCTATCAATAAAGGTCCTGGGCCAGATGAATTACCTACTGATTTTATTAAAAATTGTAAGGAATCGCTAATAGAGCCATTATTTTTACTATTCAATAAATCTCTCAGTTCAGGTCAATTTCCTGATACATGGAAAACAACCTTTATTACACCAATTCATAAATCTGTAAGCAAGAATAGAGTTGAAAATTATAGACCTATTTCTAAATTAAACATTTTTAGTGAGGTGTTTGGAAGTATCATTTTTGATTTTCTTTATCATGACGTAAAAAACCTACTTAACATTGAACAGCATGGCTTCATGAAAAAACGTTTGGTAGATACAAATTTAGTCCTATATGTTGAATACATACTTAAAAGTCTAAATGATAGGCATAACGTCGATTCTGTGTATACTGATTTCAGTAAGGCCTTCTACAAAATAGATCATTCCGTCCTTGTCTCAAAACTTTCTGAAGTCGGTATACATGGTAATTTATTAAGATGGTTCGACTCATATGTCAGAAATAGGTGCTTTTGAATCTAAGGCTGTGGTAACTACTTTAGGAGTACCTCAGGGGTCCCATTTAGGTCCTTCACTTTTCAATTTATATATAAATGACATCTCTAGTTGCTTTCAATTTGCTAAGTTTGTTATGTATGCCGATGATTTGAAAATATATCACTCAATGTGCTTACGATAGAGTTCGATTGTTTTTAAATGTCTCAAAGTGTAATTATATACAATTTTCTCGTTGTAGTTCAGACTTGAACTACAATACATATGAAATTTCTAATAGCATATTACACGCTGTAGATACTGTTAGGGATCTTGGTATTCTTTTAGACTCTAAATTACTTTTCGATCGGCATATTTGTAATATTACTAGAAAAGCTAATTAGCAGTTGGGCTCCATATACAGAACATGTTTCGAACTTCAAAATCCTCTTACCGTTAGATCATTATATATGGCATACGTAAATAGTATATTAACGTTTGGTTCTACTATTTGGAACCCGCGTTATTTGGTCTATATTTCAAAATTAGAAACAGTCCAGAACAAGTTTATTTCATATTGTAAAAGAAAATTTTATCCCGATGTGGATAGGCAACGTATTCGTTCTAATTTAAAGATAATTTCACTAGAGCATGGTAGGTAAATTGCGGATGTATTGTTTATTCATAAAATCCTCAATAACAATATAAATTGCCTTGAACTTACAAACTTCATAACACTTCGTATTCCCAGCCACTCAACTAGAAACAATTATACCTTTATCACACATCAGGCACTCACCAATTATTTTCTAAATTCTCCTGCTCACAGAATAACAAATACCTATAATAAATTGTCCATTATTGTCGAAATGGATATTTTTTACCACAGTGCAGATTTGATTAAAAAACTACTGAGGGACTTTTTTTCGAATTTAATTTTGTTTTATTACCTACTCTTGTTCTCTCTTTTTTCTCTTTTTTTTTGTATACTTGTATTAACTTTTATTTAATGTAGTTATATGATTATATTTATATTTTCTCTTCCACCCAATTTGTGAAATTATGTGTAACTATTAGTGGATACTTTTATGGGTTTGTCCCGTTTGTATCCCAAATAAATAAATACATTTGTTCTTGTTGGGTTTTTTTTTAACCATTTCTAAATTGAATAAAATTCTCTGCCAACTATTGTTTGTAATCTTAATTATCATTTATTTATTTCTTCTCAACTTTATTGTTTCTCAAATTTTACTGTTAGTATTAGAGAATTCAATTCGTTGATATCGTTTTTTGTGTTCGTAGATATGGGGTGGAAGAGATGAAGGTGAAGGGAGACAGAATTTTTTTTAACTCTCACATACTCACCGAAGTCGACGACATTAAAAAAAAGTTCGGAAACTTACCTGTGAGATATATGATAGTTAAAATTAACAACGACGAAGAGTTTAAAGTTATGGAGAAAATAGTGAAACGATATAAATTCAA
>CAJUYG010002696.1:0-26462 GCA_910591675.1 Galerucella calmariensis | reverse complement strand
GAAGAAGAAGAAGAAGAAGAAGAAGAAGAAGAAGAAGAAGAAGAAGAGGAAGAAGAAGAAGAAGAAGACTGAAATTCAGGAATATTTGTTACAAAATGATATTTATTTGGAACCTGATCACAAGAAGGAGCAACTTTTGGAGGTGTTAAAATCATGTGCTATTGAAAAACATATGCATGTGACAGTTTAGCTGAGAAACAAGAGGTGTGTTCTTTTCGACTGAAATCTCAGCTCACTTCAGTTGAAGTGATCTGAGATAAAGTGATGTGATGATGTGAGTAAGCACCAAAAAGAACGGACTACTCAAATGAAACGCGCGATCTGCCGACGCATGCGTGAATAAGAAATATAAAACATAATAAAACATATAAATTCGTTTCAGCATCTTATAATGTTATTGTATCCATAATTATTTCTCTGTTATTTAGTCAATTGATGATTTGTAACAGAAGAAAATTAGGTTATGTTTAAACAAAATCAAATATTTCTTCATCCCCTCCACTTTATTTCTGACTCAAGTCCAACTGATACCCCCTTACATCACATTCAGCATCGGTGAAGGGGGAGGGAAAATCTCAGCTCACTTCGAAGTGAGTCAATCGAAAAGAACATTACCGATGTGAGCTGAGATAAACTGAGATCTCAGTCAAAAAGAACACACCAATTCATATACTGTGCTACGTATCCCGCCATATCATTATATATTCAACCCCACTCAGCAATTGTGGCATCAACTCAAATAAAATTTGAGAGCAAAAAATGTCACTCCCACTTTGGGTCTCAGTGTTATAATTGAGAATGTAGTTGATTATATACCCATCCAAAGCTAAAAAAATTCTGTACAGCACGATATAAAAATTGAAGATTCATACATTCATATTCAAAATAATATAAAGCCTATTGTAATTGATCTTAATGATAAGTCTGAGAGTGAAGCAGAATTGGATTTAGAATAATATCATACCACACCAATAAAGTTGGATACTATTCTCTTTACCACGTTATAGTCTATTAACTTAATAGCATTCAATAATCTACCATTTATGGGGGAGAAGAAAACATATTTAATAAAAGACAAAGGATGTATGATTAGAATACAAAAAAAGATATTTGTAAATTTGGCCTTTTTTAAAATAATTGTAAATGGTCCGCCACTGGCGATTCCTTCTACAGCAGCTATTGGCCAAATGATTTATGGCAATTGTCCCATTAGTTTTATGATTGCCGGCAAAAGTTAAGACGATAATATACTTTGAGGCAAACTATACCTTTGGGTAATCATCATTTTCATGTGCAGAAAAAAATGAGAAGGAAAATATCATTTAATAAAAACCTAACCCCAAATATATCAATAAAAAAATTGGCCTTTTCAACTTACCTATGATAAAGGATAATGAATCCTCTAATATTGATTTTATTAATAGACATAGATAATGCACTTTGCAAAAGGGCCAAAAATGGTCAATTGAATAAAAACGTCAAATAAAAACAATTTAGAAAGTGACAAGTTTCGTAGATTCATGCGGAGTTTGTCACCTGCTTTGATGCGCTACACTCTACAGGTTTCGCACAAACGTTGTTCGAACTCCTTCCATTCCAAACCACCCTTATTCTTATTTCTCTATGGATAATTCCTAGAAGGGGAAGTACACGTGACGTCATGTGACAGTCGCTTTGATGAATCTGATGATAAACACTCGCTTTCAATAGCTATTTTGATTAGGTATTAGGTATTTTAAAAGTTATACAAATATAAAATCTATCAAAATAATTGTTTATCCTTGGGGTTCTGTCATTAGTGTCAACTTGTCAGTTGGTAAACATGCCCTATTTAACCTTCAGTGGGCACCGTGTGGTCCTATAGACCCCAACAGTCCTATAATTGTGGCTAACTGTTAAATTAGAACAGCTATTTCCGCGTGGCTCTATGTAAATTCAAGTTAGGGTATGTCCCACCTCTAGCCTACAGTACACAATACAATTTCAATTAGTTATCAGTGAGCAGCGATTTGAAGTGCGTGTGGGGTCATTAAGACCCCAAGGTGCCTTTTATGTAGCATAATTTAATTAGTAAAATTAGTAAAATTAAATTTCTAAAATTATTTTTGGTTTTTCCCATAATATGGGTATTTAGTTTTATAAGTGAATGTAAAAAAAAATTTCTCCTTTTTTTATTACTGGGGCATAATAAAAAGACTTGCATTTATTTTATTGGTGAAATTATACCTTAAGTTCAAAAATGTTTCTTAATTCTAAAGTTTACGTAAATAAAATATTATTTTTATATAACACCTTTCTGTTTTCATATTCATCCTCGTTTAACATGTTGCTTTTTACAAAAGTTACATAGGTCAATAAAAAATTTGATATAAAAATTGGGGTCGCAGAGACCCCATGATGCCTTGTAATGCATTAAAAATTAAGGTGCCCACTGAAGGTTAATTTGAAGAAGGAACACTACCTATGTAAATAGATCAAAAATATTAAAAAAGTACTTTTTGGGCAAATTTCTACGTTCATGAACTGAAAACAAACTCAAATAGGAAAGTGGAAAAGAACAAACAAGAAGGAGAGTGAGTGTATTTTTAAATAATTTCGGCTTTCAAAAAATTTGCAATGGAAAACGATTTTGAAAACGAATCAATAACCTTTCACTACCAATCATATTTTTTTATTAAAATGCCTGTTTCCTTGATGTATGTGTCACATCACTTTGCTTGTTATATGAATAATGGAATATATCGATCCCTGTGACGTCAGTTATATTGTAAAGATGATAGCTAAAATAAAGTGTATCTCAAAGCAAAAGTATATCGACTTGGTTTTTAAATCTTCTATCCATCGTTGTTACACATGTGTCAAATGCGTATGTAACGATAAGAAACCGGGCTTCTAGGTATTTTATGACAAAGCACCAGAGGCGGACTCGAGGTAAAAATAATAATTTTTTCTACGAGCACTATCGAAAGTCGTATTTTGTGCCTTGAAAAGCAACTGCAAAGTTGATGTTTTCCGCGAGCAGTCATAATTTGACATTATTGGCGCACTTAAGCAGAAACTAACTTTGGCGCACGCCTAATTTTATTCATAGATAAAAGAGCTAGTAGTTATTTTATTATAAACTTTAAAATAAATCAATATTTCAGTTGATTTTCTAATATGTTAAAACATCCAAAAGTATTTTTTTTATTGTTAAACCATTTTACCTACTAGAAATAATATGTAATATCAAACATTACGATACTGATATGTGTTTCGTAATGAGATACTTCACCGCACTAGTGCGGTAAAGTGAAATTAATTGGAATGAACGTGTCAAAGTTGACAGTTTGCAGAATGCACCAGTCTTCTAATCGCTTATATTCTTTTTCGTATCTATTACGGGATTTAGTGGGTACTGGGGTTTATATTGCGTTATTTGCAGCAAGTTCTATATCAGAATCCACACTTTCATAGTCGGAACTCATGTCGATACAATTATATCAAACTAAAGTGAATGCGTCAAAATTAACAGTTCGCAAAATTAATCAACAATGAGCGCAACGTTGGCTTGTTACATGATTCTAATATCATTAATTTCAGGAATATTGACTAATTTTGAGTATATAATTAACATTATTGGTAGTAGGTAAAATATTGTACTATATTCGTATCGTTAATTCATATTACGATATTCAACTCGGCCTGACGGCCTCGTTTGACAAATTTCCCATCTCATTTCGTGATATGAATATTTACGACACTTATATCGTAAATATCTATTACCTATTCAAAGCTGGAAACTGATGAGTACAAACAATGGCAATTAATTTTATTTTGGTGTGATCGTAGAAAAAATCTTGTATGTATTTCGAGCCGAAAGTCCTTTGGTAACCCGACAGATTAGCGCGCGTCTCGACTGCCAAAGTACTACTTTCTGCTCTTGATACACAAATAGCTATTGTTTTATTGTAAATAAATCTCCAATACATTTATATTCTGTGTTTTTATGCTAAGTCTAATTCTGTTTCAATGCCTCATTCCAATTAATCACAATGCTGTATACTGAAACTTTTTATAGACAAATAGTAGTGTTCAACGTTTACAATATGATGTACCTAATGAATTTTTCCAGCTTTCAACCTATATGGGTATTATTCATAATATTTCCAATCAACTGTATGACACTCGCACTCATGGTAGGAGGAACATTTTTCGGTCTTACACGCTTGGTTTTATTTGGTGCCACATAATATGCTCAATGGGGTTGAATACACAATGGTTTTATCATGATTGCGAATTATAATTCTGAAATCATAATTATTTCGATACTTTAAGCATGTTTTATGTGGATTTGCATAATATGCATTAATTACATTTGGTATTTCTCATAATATCCCGAAAATTATAAAAGGCGCGTTGTTTTTGGTTGAGATCTCAGCAAGCTTCAGTTAATGTGATCTAAGATAAAGCGATGTGAATAAGCGCCAAAAACAACGACACACTCAGTTGCGATTTGCTGACGTATCAAAGTTCAAATCAAACAATTAAAATGAATGTCCCTGTAGCATATGGCACGCATCCAGGTGACCTAAGTCGACTACTCGACGGTACGGGAATGGCTGGGTGGGTCAAAAAAAATGTGAGAGTACTGCAGTACTCCCTTCATAAAAATGGCTTCCAAAAATAAAAAAAGGGTTTGGTCCTATCTTGTACCAGAGTATCACGAAACTATACCTGCATACTTAACCAGAGTTTTTTGTATCGGATCTGCTACAATTGTAAAATTTCCAGCAGCACTGATATGAGATGATCGGAAACAGCCCTTAAATAAATACTTTCCCTGCTTTGCTGTTCCTAGTCAGCAGCTAAAAATTTTTATTATATTGCGACTGTTTTTAAAATAATAATCATTATTAGTTTTGATGTTAACTTTTATCTCAGATTACCATTGTAATCCGAGATAAAAGTTATAATTTCAATGGGAGGGATGTACTTGGTGAATTGACAGCAAATTATCAATATTTGGCTTGAATTTAGTTAAGTATAACCGTAAATCTCCTCGCTCTGTAATATTTAATCTGCTCCGTTTTTTTGTCAACAAGTTTGTTACGGCACTAAAACTGCGTTCAACAAGATATGACGAAGGAAACGCTATGAGAAATTTTTGCACAATTCCCCACAGTCCTGGATATTTTTCAGTTATTTGTGCTTGCAGCCAAAATGATTGATACCCTCTTTTGAATGCTACTTTGAGCTCCTCATTAGTGCTAAGCTCGAGTAGCTCTTCTTGCAGTACCACATTTTCCACTTCAGTTTCACCATATGGATTTATTATCCATGGTGGTATATCCATCGACAGAATGTCTTCAAATCTAATTTTAAAATCATCATACAGGTCAATCAAATGTTGAACATACGTCTGAATATCTTCGTCGAGGCATTCTACCTGCGATAAATTTGTAAACTGGGAAAATTCACGTCGACCAATATTTCGCTTCATAAGATTCAGTTTACCAAGAAAAGTTGAAATGTCACTCTTTGTTTTTATCAAATTGAGGCTGTCCCCTTGTAACTGTAGGTTGAGGTCATTGAATTTTTTGAACAAATCTGTCAAATACGCAATGTCTGCTTTGAAATTCATGAGGTTTTCTTTTAAAACAGGATCTTTAGTGTTCAGAAACTCTAAAACAGAGTCGAGAAGCAAATAGAATCTTGACAGACATGCACCTTCCAACAACCACCGTACTTCGGTATGTAGCTTCAATCGTTGGAAGTCCTCATCATTTTCTTCGCACAATTGTGCAAATAAGCGCGTATTTAATGCATTCCTTCTTATTCAGTTAACTGCATTAATCACAAATTGAAGCGCTTGGTGCAATCTATCACTCAATTTTTCAGAACCTACTGTTTGTGGATTTGTTTTTCCCGCAGATACAAGTTGCTAACAAATAAATAGGTAGGTATATACCTACTTTTCCAACACTGGCAAACAATAATATCAATTCACTTTAATTTTCAAAAGTCTGAAAACTACTTCCGTCACTAGTGAACACTTATATAGGTACACTTTCTTCTTTGAAATTCCGGAAACAACTGAGTAATGTTCATCATTCGCATTCGTATTTATATTAGAGAAAAATCCAACAAGTTCATGCAAGTTCAGACACGACTTTAACTAGGCGGGCGGGAGGCGCGGCATCGGCGAGTCTTGACACGCTCTTTCTGAATATGGAATATGCAAGTTCCTACAAAAACAATTGCTGAGCTTCTTATAATATTGTCTTCCTATATTCATAGGAAAAGTCAAGCTTCTTATAATATTGTCTGCCTATATTATTGTCTCCCTATATTCATAGGAGAAGTCAAGTCGAGTCACCTAATACATTTTTATAGACCCCCGTTAACGAGTTGTGGACCCCCATTTTTTTCCACGCAAGCGTAGACCCCTGTCGGGCTCCCGTGGACCCCTAGGGGTCCACCTGGACCACTTTGGGAATCAATGATCTAAACTCTTCTCTCATTACAGCTCGACTCCGGCCGATACAGTGTGATTGGTGGGAAACTAGCTACAATTAACCTTTCATGAATATATTTCCTTATTACAACATTGATGTGTGCATCTTGTTTATTATCTTCATCATCTCTTATCACGCCATTAGAAAGTGCGCCCCTTTCAATATTGATAAAGTATACAGAAGGCAAAGGATTATCATATTGTCGGATAGTCAAGCAACCATCAAAGTACTGTGGATTCCAGGACACACTGGAATAAAAGGAAATGAAATAGCAGATGAACTGGCAAAGATGGGGACTGAAATACCCTTTGGGGGCCGGAACCCTTTCGCGGAATCAGCTGCAGGGTAAAATTGGAAGGATGAGGTAAAGCCGAGAAAAAGATGAGAAGGAAAATTGGAAAGATTGGACTTGGAAAATCAAAGATTCTTCAGGGTTACTACAACCTGTTGAGATCAAATGAATGCATACGTCAAAGTAAAACTGCGCTAAGAGTTTTAACAGGGATTTTAACAGGACATTGTCGTTTGCATGGGCACCTGAAATAGTTGAGGGAAAAGGATGTAGATTTTGTGGCATGGAAAAAAGAAACCTCCATCCACATACTTCCTAACCGCACAGCACTTCGAACCCTAGGACACAGCAGATATTACTGGATAGAAGAGGAACATTTACCTAAAGGAGCTACTAGTTTCTGAGTCTCTTCTTAGTAACTAGGTAGTAGTAAGGGGGCACAATAGATATTTTAGGTCTCAGTGAATGTCACCCCAAAATACATACATACATGTCATAAGAATTACCTAACAGTCAGAGTTTTCAGGTAATAATTTATTATTCGCCAACAAAATAAATACGACCCTGTCACGGCTAATACTTTTATGGTTAGGTCACGAAGTGGATACTCCACTTCATGGGGATATGGAGTATGGAATATGTATGGAATATGTATATGCTAATTTTGGATATTAATGTATGTAGCTATGCGACGTCATTCTAATTCCAATTTGACGGATCATCCCAGATGAAGAGCTAGTTATTTTTTCTGCACTACCATCAAATAAAAGGGCTTGCTGAGGAGAACACGAATACTGATAAAACGTCACCTTAAATACAAAGTATGGGGGAGGGTGATTGTTAGAAGGTCCAGTCATTGAAGAATTAGACTGTACTAAATTAACAGGCAAACGAACTTGCAACAACGAAACATGAAATAAAATGCACAGATTTAGAATCATTTCCAATCATAACTAAAAAATGAATAAATGGTCAAAGCTTTTGAAAAACGAGATGAACTTCATATGAATCAAGCTAATCAATTCTTTACATGTGTAACACAATTAATTAAATGACATAAAAGCTTATCGCTACATGTACCTGTGTACTAACTAATTATAACTCTATGGAATGAAATGTTATGCAAATGAAAAGTTTTTATGTCATCCAATAAATTGTGTAATACACTAATACCTACAAGTACTAAATTGATTGGATTGATTCAAATCAAAGTTTACTTTTTTCCCTTTAGGGCAATTGAATGGAAGCTTGTTTTCAAAAAGTTTTTTTACAAGTAATCCATTGATCAATGAACAAGTTAATCTCATTTAATGGATTTCAATGATAACCAAATAATTTTGAAATGGAGTAATGAGCGTGGAAAGTATTAAGTCTATTAAAAAATACATGAAAATCATTGCATAGTTGATAACAGAAAAAATGAGAAGAAAGTTGGAATTTCAAGCCGAAACCTATTTTTTTCATCTATTATGATTACCTATCGAAAATTAGAAGAACCTTGTGTTTTTGTCGTATTTTCAATAGCTTATAACAGTGGTTCCCAAATTTGCTTGTGCTACGACTCATCAAATATAACTTTACCGACTCAGGACCCACTTCTAGGAAATTCAACCGTTACCAATATGAATAAAGTTTTAATTTCCAAGAAAGTTTCTTTTTAACGTAATAAACAATACATTTGCTTATGACAATTATTTAAACAATGGTTGAAAATTAAAAATGTTATAGAGTTTAAGCAATTTTAAAATGGAATAATGAGAATAATTTGAAAAAAAAATCTTTATTGATTTATGCACGTTTTTATTTTCCAATGCTCAGATGAATAATTGGGAAATTAAAATTTTGTACTTTTTCTTATAGGAATTTTTCCTAAATCAATTCGAGAGTAGTTCAGGGAAGTACAATAAGGTTCAATGAAAACAACATTTTTTGAGTAAGGAAGCTGATCGTGCTGCGCCCGCTGCGTCATATCAGAGAGCTTTAGTCCAATTTTCACCTAACATTCACATTTGGTAGCTCCGAAGGATGTGACTTTTTCAAGGAGGTTTTCTGCTCTTTGAGTATTTTTTTTTAATTTTGGATACCTCGAATACTTTTTAAGATATTTGCAAAAAATCAAACCATAAAGTTTTGTTTTGACTAATTTAAAGAATTTTCTTTAAATTTGCAAATTTTACCATCCTTAATTTCTTATTTTTAAACAATTATTTAGATGAATATCTCCTATAGCTGCGTACACATGACTAGAAAGTCAAGAGAACAGTGTATTCTGTTTGATAACATTTTTCAAATAGACTGACTTACCATACAAAGTGTAACAATATTGATCAAGAATCTATTTTTTTATTTAGTTTCGTCGCTAATAACATTTTCGTGGATGCGACTTTTTTTTATAAAAAAAACGTAATGAGAACAGCGAATGGCGAAAGCTATATACTTATTCCAACTCTTGAATTCACTCAGGCAAACACAATCAACGAATCAAATTATACCGAGAATTACGTTTGAACTTTAATTGAAATGCTACAAGAGAAAACCGAGTTTTCCTAACTTTCAAAATATTATACGGAGTCGTTAATTTCGTTAACAGAAACGAGGGTGAATCATCCTGGATATTTTCTATAAAATCTGTAATTTATTCAAGTACCCACCGGGGTCGAATTTTTTCAAAACACCCCGATAATTAGTGTGAGGGATCAAAGATAATACTTTTTAAATTTTCTTGGACTGGTTCAAAAGGGTCATTTCATCCCAAACCAAACCGGAAGATTACTATTTAAGGCGAATTCAATCCAATGGCATCCAAATAATCAAGGTACGAAAACAGTGTATTCTGTGTAAAAATTTTAATTTTTTTTGAATTGCAAAGCGCTTTCGGCTGTGAGGCCACCATCAGTGCGATACTCGTCAAGTATATACAAGAAACCAATCTAAATAGTCGACAACACGTCATTGATTAACACAATCATAAGAAACTTTAAAACTAAAATTACATTAGATTCAAAATATTCCTCTATTTGGGACAAACTGCCGTTAACTTTTAAACATACCATATAGTTTCGTACAACTACACGTGTGTGTAGAACGGAAATTGAAGTCAATTGTGTTTGCCTGAGTAAATTCAGAAGTTTGAATAAGTATATAGCTTTCGCTATCCGCTGTTCTCATTACATTTTTTTTCATAATTAAAAAAAAGGCGCATCCCCAAAAATGTTATTAGCGATAGAACTTGAAAAAAAGCATAGATTCTTGATCAATATTGTTACACTTTCTATTGTAAGTCAGTCTCTTTAAAAAATGATATCAAGTTATTTAGTGGACAAGAGAATTTGCTTGAGATTTCTTGGCAACTGACATGCTAAGCATTAATTATTGAAATTGTTACAATAAACCAAAGTATGTACCACAGTCAAAGTTGTATTGCATTGTTCCCAACGTGACAATCATTTTAGGAAAATAAATAAGATAGAGTGTGTCCTAAACGTAACCGAGAAAGTATTATTTGCGCACTTTGATCAGCTTCTTCAATCCCATGAATACCTATGTGGAAAGCTATCCATGAAATTTGTATTGTTTTTAATGAGTCCTGAGCTTTTTGAAGTTCGTATTCATCAATTTTCCTTCAGGGTGATTTGGATACAGTCGTGGAATAGAGAGAAGTGAGCTTATTGAATCGGTAATAATAAGTGCTTTGGACAGGTTGGTATCATTGATGTATTTTTTCTTCAGGCCTATACAAATAGTAGGATCAAAATAGTAATTTGGAATATTTCAATTGAAGTCCTTCGGTAAATTACAATTAATTAATGCAGAATTACTGAATTAGAAAATATACACAATAATATTGAGAAAAATTGACAACTATATTATGTATTTTAGTTTTATTTCGCAATTTGAATATTGAAAACGCAATTTTTTGGGTGACTAACGTGAATTTCTGATCCGGTTACGTTTGTTTCTGTTTAATTGATAAATAAAGCTTCAATTAAATTGTGAATATTTGGAATTAAAATGCGTCTCTATTCCCATATAATAATCAAGGTAGGTTGAAAAAACTGCTGACACTAGCCCCTTGTAGAATTCGTGTAGCACATTCAATTGTTGAATTGCGAGAATTGTTCACATACCCTTTGGAAACAGCAGTAGATTTCCATCCTCCATGCTGCTTTCATTGAAGAATCAACTAGAAGCGATGCCGAAGTATGTCGAAACGTGTTGTAGTATACTATAATCTATGTACTATATATTTATACGTATTAGATCGTTACACCTTTTATCATTTTATAATGTCAATGTTCACTGTTTAATGTCAAGTTCAGTTCTTGCTTAATAAAGCCTATTCACGAAGGTTTTGCGTTATTTATCACACGTAATACCTGTACATTCCTTTGGATGCGGTAAACTTAGAAATTCTGCAATCGCGATGTAATTTTCGGAAAAGTGTTTATAGCAACTACTTTTTTCGTACATTCGCCACTTCTACATGCTAGATAGATTTGATGAGGTGGAATCCACTGCGACCTTTTCAGATCTATTATGTGGACCTATGAAATTTTGTTGTAGTGTTTGCTGAAAATGTTAAAATTGACGAGGGCTATCGGATTGGTTGGGTTATTGTCGAACAGTGTTATCAAAAATTGATATTACAAAAATTTGGATATGTTTAATACCATCCTCCTTCCGAATAAACTGAATTGAAAAGAGCTTAGGCGCTTGTTTAATTTATTTTCAACTTACTTTCTGCATTTTCATAGTGTATCTCTATGTGGCTACAAATTAAATTAGGAACTATTGATATTATTTTATGAAATGCGTAAGAAAATTGACTGTTACGTTGTCTTATATCAATCAGATCTTGATTCGATCAATTCTCATCTCTGTGATTACCAAAATTTGAAAACTTAACCATTTTTTATATCAATCCAAGTTTTAGCGCCAGTCCCTGGCTTCACATTCTAGCGTATTTAATATACCAATAAGAAGTAAGGTGTTTCGAAAACTATCGATATTTTCAATGGTAACGTAAAATTAGTTATAAACACTTTTCATTGCAATAGATTCAGGGTTTTTATACTCTAGATTCTCTGGCGAATCTCCCACTGACTGCGCCACTCAAGTTTCTTTATCGAAAAACTTCAAAAACAACTTTATTACTTCAAACTCCTAGCACACTATTATCGAACTGCCAAAGTAATAATATGGAACAAAGTACTTGAAAAAACTATTGTAGCCCACAAGTCGGTTATAATTCAACACTATATAATAATTTTGGGTATTTTGTTTTTCTTGGCATTTAGATTTTTCAAAATTTTCAAATTTAACTTGTGATACTAAAATTTTGTGATAATTAAATACCCCCCTTAAATCAAACCCTACATAACACCCTGGCTAACTTTTACCGAAGATCGAAGACATCAAATCATCATCACAAGGTTACGTCTAGGTCATACTCGAGCTACTCATGAATACTTACTTTCCCGAACACCAAGACCAGAATGTGTTATTTGTGAGCAGCCGTTAACAGTGAAACATTTTTTAGTTGAGTGTCCGCTATATCATACCAACAGACTAGCATGCAACATAAGTGAATCCCTGGAAAATACTTTAAACAACAGCAGTAATGTGAAAAATCTTATTAAATATCTGCAAATCTCAAACTTTTACCATAAAATTTAAAAGTACTTTAAAACATGTGACGTCTATGTGTATCCAAAATATTAAACAAACACAATTAATAGCTACAGACCGCTAATAGCCCTTGAGGTTGATGCCGATTCGTAAATAAAAAAAAAAAAATACCCCCCTTAGTCAAGCTCGATATTATTACTTTTACATCCCTGCTTAACTCTAAAATAGTAATTAATTTATATTATAAATATCTGTTAGTAAACATATGGCATGAATAAGCAATAATAACACAAATTTTCAAATACGGAGGACAATGAAACAATGAGTTTAATAACTACAACTAAGATTGAGTTTTAAAAATAGAACAAATTTATTCATCAACAAAATAAATATTTGTCATAATTCAAATTCCTATGATTACTATTTTTAACCCAAAAATTATTTGTTAACTCAGATTCATATATTCGTCTCCGAACATATACAGTGCTATTCAAAAGTCCCCTCCTCCCCTCGTATCTTTTGAACGGGTACACTTACATCAATAAAATTTTGATGGTGGAAATGAAGTGTTGTAAACTTCTCTAGGAATGGTAACAGGTGACGTAATAGTAATAGATGACGTCACAGTGCCACTCTGGCCAATAATTTTAAATAGGACCTTATGGCAAGTGATATCTCGTTTGGAAGGCATTGCCATTGGCTACATAGCCATACTGATTTTGTTTGGGTTCAAACTAATTTTGACGGATAAATTGAATAAATACCAAAATTACTATTTCACATCCAAATATTTAAGATTTTTCAGTCCGCCTCTGGTTATTGACGTTTTTAAATTGAATAGTATTTGTTGCTTTGCAAAGTTTTTCTAAATAGCTTGAATATTTAATTTTATTATTGTTTAACGAGACGTTTATGAGTGTACATAGGCAGCTATCTTAATAATTGGTGTATCTAGAAAGAATCTCCATGAAGCGGAACGTTTATTTAATTAGAGATACCCAGATCGTCCTATCTCGAGAACTTATTTGAGGAAGCTTCTTCACAAGTTTGAAGCAACCGGTAGTGTCCAAGATGCCAAACGATCTGGTCGACCAACATTTAGTGATGATGATAAAAAATTTGATATAGTTGCTGAAATGAAGTAAGTAAAAGTACAGTAGGTACAGAGAGTGTTGGCTAAAAATAAATTTCATCCATACAAGTTAAAAATGGTGCACAACCTTTCGGACGACGACCCCGACAGAAGACTCGGATTCTGTGAATGCATGACAAATAAAATTAGTCAAAACCCACATTACACAAAAACTATTTGTTTAAAAGACAAAAATACTTTTCGCCTCAATGGAAATGTGAATACACAAAATGTGAGGTATTGGAGTGACACAAATCCCCACACCTTTCGTGAACAACATACCCAATTTCCAGAAAAAGTCAATGTTTGGGCAGGTATTTTGGGTAACCACATAGTTGGTCCTGTTTTCCTAAATTCAAATTTAAGCGGTGAAGTATATCTGGAGATGTTACAAAATGCAATTGAGCCGTTAATTCTTGAAATTCTGGAAGATAATCCAGATGAATTCGGCCATCTGGAAATAACATTTCAAGAAGATGGTGCTCCTGCACATCATTATGGTGCAGTAAGACGTTACCTGGATGAAGCATATCGAGGTAGATGGATCGGCCGGCGAGGTCCTATAGAATGGCCACCTCAGTCACCAGATCTGACAACATTAGATTTTTTTCTATGGGGGTACTTGAAATCCAAGGTTTATACTACGGCACCAGATAGCATTGGCGTTTTGGAAGAAAGAATTATTGAAGAATGCAATGCAATTTCAGCTGACACATTCGAACGACTACGACAAGACTTTAATAATATGATGTATTACTGTCAGGAAGTAGACGGAGCACATTTCGAACACTTGCTATAAGAGTCCATTGTTGATATTTGATTAATTAAATCTTAAAGAAATAATTTCAATAATTTTGGTATTTATTTAATTTATCCGTCAAAATCAGTTTGAACTCAAACAAAATTAATATGGGCTATGTAGCCAATGTCAATGCCTTTCAAACGAGATATCACTTGCCCTAAGGTCCTATTTAAAATTATTGGCCAGAGTGGCACTGTTACGTCATCTATCAACATTACGTCACCTGTTACTATTCGTAGAGAAGTTTACAACACTTTATCTTCACCCTCCAAATTTTATTAATGTAAGTGTAGCCGTTCAAAAGATACGAGGGGGGAGGGGACTTTTGAATAGCACTGTATATACAAATGGGTAACAGTTGGTATCCAAAATAAACGGATTATCATCGTTACCTATGCCCAGGTTCGAAATAATAACTATGTTCTCAAAATGCTAGATCTGTCACTAAATAAAATGTATCAAAACCTTATCACCATGTTAGACCAGGGTCGATAATTTTTGGGAAAAAAATAATACTAAGATAAAACCCATTAGAAAAGGAGGGGAAAATGATATGATTGAAGAAAAAAATTAATTACGGGCGATCCGATTTCGGGAAGTGGGAGAGGGTGAGTTTTTAAGGATAAAAAATGGTTTATCTCGATTTCCGGCGAAACAACAAGTCCTACGGTAAAAAGTTGAATAGCTCTACAACTTTTGTATTCACAGTTTTCACACATAACCTCAAAATGTATGTGAAAAACTCAAACAAGTTTTTGGTTTTTTATTTTTAATTTTTTTCGAAAACAGTAATTTTTTTACGAAATTTCGTGAAATCTCACCTCATTATGTCCCGAATACACTGTGATTTATTTGATTTGAAATACTTTTTTTTCACCCTCTTTTTTGACTTAATATCAAAAAAGCCCCCTAATTTTCAATAGAAAATTCTCGCATCAAAATATCAGCTTTTTCCAAAAAGTTTGTGGGCTTTTTGTTCGTTGAAATCTCTACTTCCTGATAGTCTGAAAAAAATATACATCTCTATGGTAAATGTTCTCAGAAATTGCAAAAAATGAAAAAAACTCGAATTCGAAGCCTCTTTTAACCACTATGTACAATTTTATCGAAAAAATGTGATTGTTCCAATTTTTTCGAGTTAAAAAGTTTATTCATTAAATTCGAATTACATTCATGTCATAGGAAATCTCATAAAATGTGAATATACATGTAAATCGTACTATTGAATTCAGATAGTTCATTTTGATTACATTATAATAATTTTAAAAACGTTAATCTTGATATTTATAAATACATTATCTTGAATTCTAATCATATATTCGTTAATTTTTGTTTCTTTGATGGCATTTCTTCATCGTTAGACTCGACAAACCTTTCCAACTCTAGTTGATCTTCGAAATCTTCAAGACCATCACCTTCTTCGTCTCCAATATTATTTCCAGTATGCATTGGTTCTTCATCCACAATTTCATCTGAATCATTCACTTCCTCGTAGGTTTTTTCTTCCATTTTGAAGCATTTTCAGAACCATGACAATTTGTACATAAATTTGTGAATTTCAAACCATGTTTTCGGCCGCCATATTCCAAACTGTTACACCCAGTTTCACAGCAGCAGCAAGTGGTTTTGAGCAAAACTTCCAGAATTAAATCCTTTTCTGTAAATTTGGGCATAATGCCACCTTGATGTTGCTTCCAGCCTCAATCTGTTGCTGTCAATTTGTTGCCCAACCAAGTTTGAAGCTGATAATATGCCCTGTAACAATGCTGTTCTGCTGCTCCTTCAGTGGGTGAGAGGTTTGCCAAAATGAAGGATTTACCAATTGATTTTTTTGAAACCTTGATTGACTCAGTGTTATTTTTCCATTCTTACATTTATAAATATTTAATTTATCGTAATCCATTTTTCAGGTTACGTTACTTTAAACCCACATCTCTATGAAACACCTCAAAATGCGCTAAAATTTGCTGTAGGTCACTCAGGTATATAAATTATCTTAAAACAACAATAAATAGGCATGAACAAATATTATTTAAAGAAGATTCTACAACTTTTCCATAATATTGTAAATGTCTTATTAAATACATAATTATTAACTGTATCAACTTATTTTTTTGTTAATTATAGTGGTGATTTGCAATTTTTTCGTCTATCAATGTAATATGGATTCTTACGTTTTTTGAGTAATTGAAGTGTAAATTTTAATAAATACCTCAAAATTGTACATAGTGATTAAAAAAACTTTGAATTTTTGTTTTCATCATTTTTTGCATTTTTTGAGAATATTTACCGTGGAGATGTATATTTTTTTTCAGACTATCAGGAAGTAGAGATTTCAACGAACAAAAAGCCCACACACTTTTTGAAAAAAGCTGATATTTTGACGCGAGAATTTTCTATTGAAAATAAGGGGGCTTTTTTGATATTAAGTTAGAATAGGGTGAAAAAAAAGTATTTCAAATCAAATGAATTAGGTACAGTTAGTTTAAAATGGGAAGTGAGTTTTCTGCGAAAAATAGTTTTGATGATTTTAAAAATATGGGGTTTGGTTTTTTGGATCCAGAATTAAATTCTGAGTGATGGGAATTTTCGAATTTTTTCGCCAACAAAAATTGTAATTGTTATAACAAAAAACGTATAGAGAAAATGAGGGTCTCCGTTTTTTGGTTATAACTTAAAAAATATTAAAAATAGCGTCTTTTTGAAAAAAAGATTCTAAAAGAGGAGAAAATTTCAGAAGGACAAATCCCGACTCCCGAAACTGTAACTCCATTATTTATAATTTTAAATTGACGTTGAAAATACCGCTCCGCGCGGCCGTTTTGCATCTGGGGCGTCACCACCGAGCCAACAGAGCATCACAAAATAATTTTTTTTTAATATTTGTTATGAATTAAAAAATTTGAATTAATTACAGTTTTATTTAGAGTCTTGAAGGAATATAGTTCAGTAGACAAAAAATATTTCACTTCATTTTTGTTAAAGTTATTCAATTGTTAATTAACTAATTTTTTGTGGACTTCAGATAACTGAAAATCAGTTCTAAAAGTTTAAATAAAGTACCTAAATTTTTTTGGAATTCTGGGAGGTTTTCTTATTGACTCAATAAACAAAATTAAAAAAGTTTTTCCATTTGTTTATTATTTTTTTAAATTAACAAAAAATGAAAAATCCATATTTTGTTATTGAAAAAGATTTTTTTCATATTTTTTATTTCAGCTGGTTTTTTATTTATTTTTTGCATCTTATCTCATTACTAAAAAAATGTTCTGTCTACTGGACTATATTCCTTCAAGTCTCTAAATAAAACTGTAATTTATTCAAATTTTTCAATTAATAACAAATATTGAAAAAAAATTATTTTGTGATGCTCCGTTGGCTTGGCGGTGACGCCGCAGCTGCAAAACGACCGCGCGGAGCGGTATTTTCAACGTCAATTCAAAATTATAAATAATGGAGTTACAGTTTCGGGAGTCGGGACTTGTCCTTCTGAAATTTCCTCCTCTTTTAGAATATTTTTCCAAAAAGACGCCATTTTTAATATTTTTAAGTTATAACCAAAAAACGGAGACCCTCATTTTCTCTATACGTTTTTTGTTTATAACAATTACAATTTTTCTTGGCAAACAAATTGAAAAATTCTTATTAATCAGAATTTGATTCTGAATCCAAAAAACCAAACCCCATATTTTTAAAATCATCAGAACTATTTTTCGCAGAAAACTCACTTTCCTACTAGACTAAGTGTATTTGGGACATAATGAGGTAAGATTTCACGAAATTTCGTAAAAAAAATACTGTTATTGGAAAAACCAATAACTAGGTTATTTTAGTTTTTCACATAAATTTTTGGGTTATGTGTGAAATTTTGAGTACAAAAGTTGTGGAGCTTTTTATTACTCACAACTTTGCCATTTAACTTTTTTCCGTAGGACTTGTAGTTTTGCCGGAAATCGAGATAAACCATTTTTTACCCTTAAAAACTCATCCCCTCCCACTTCCCGAACTCGGAACGCCCGTAATTTATTTTTTCTCCAATTATATCATATTCCCCTCCTTTTCTAACAGGTTTGATCCTACTATCATTTTTTCCTCTTTTACTATTTTTGAAGGCTTCGGCACTGGTCTATGTATAGTTTATCTCAAAGTATATCGTCTCAGCTTTTGCCAGCAATGATCTAAATACGAACGTTCACGACCTTCTCAAAAGAATTTTACCTGAGTTGATGGTTTTTTTTTGACGCTATATTGCGGTGGATCGATTGTAGTGCTATCTATCGGCACGTATTGAAAGTAGCTATAAGGTAGAAAACTGAGAAATCAGAAACTGTAATTAGTGTACAGCCATCTACTTTCAACTCACTTAGTAATGTCAATGTTGCCATGTTTCATTTATGAGCTAACTAGATATTTCAGAGTTCCTGTAAAAAACCAAGACGCACACCTTAAATATGTATGTGGTATTATGAATATTATGTTTTCGTGTACATTTTAAAAGTATCAAGTTTAAACATAATATATACTAGAAAAAAAGGTTTCTTACAATTGTGTACTTTATTTGTTTCAAGTTAAAAACATAAATATTCATTATTTGCCACACTTCCATTATGGACAAAGATAAGTAAGTGTCACAATGTTACCAGCGCGTGGCCCTTTTGGAAAACTGAAACCATAGTATTGCTGGTATTGTGATACTCACTTATCTATCTCCATAATAGAAGTGTGGCGATTAGCGAACAATGAATAGATAATGCTCTCAACTTAAAACGAACAAAATACACATTTTTGCCACTTTTATTAATATCACAAATATAAATATTCAAGGTGTGTCTCGGGTTTCCACAGGAACACTGAAATATCTAGTTTGTTTATAATTTAAACATGGGAACATTGACATTTTTAAGTGATTAAAATGTAGATGGTACCACATCAATTACCCTTAGTAGTTACTTATTTTTCTACCTCAGGCCTACTTTCGATAAGTGCCGCTAGATGGCAATACAATACGATCCACAACAGTATGGCGTCAGCTGAAACCATCAATTGAAACCCAACACCAGTCGAGTGAGAAGGCAAGAGAGGGCCAACGAGTTTTGTATCGGGAGTATGATGGCTGCATTGAATTTATTTAGCAGTATTATTCCGTTCAAGCGTGCGATTTCGAAGTGCTTTCTATACGAGTATTATAAGTTATCATTATTTTTTTTGCAATGTTGCGTCGAAAACACTTGTCATTAGATACAAAGCTAACGTGGAAAATGTATATGATTGTTTTGTAAGTGGAGGATTCATTGAACAAGAAGCTTAAAAAGAAACATGTCTTTTCACAAAGACACCAATATCCTTTGAAAATGATATTATCAATAGCAGAAAGTTAGGTGGAAGAAAAAAAACCCAGTGATTTTCAATCTTATCGTCTGGACAATGTCCAGCAGGATATAATAAAAACAAAAAGATATATTCCCAAAGAATGGGTTGATTCAGTAAAAATTGAGACTAGGGTGAAATTCATGGTCGACACTTGAGAGTCACTCATACTTTAACTCAACTTAGTTTGAGTTTAGTTCGAGGCAACTTTTCATATCCACAGTCATTACTCAAGTAATGTTATTTTTGGGTGATTGTTTAAATAAAATTTTATTATTGCTGTGACATGTTTTATTCATCATCGTACAATACCATAGTATATGACAAGTGACACTTCATGATTGCCAACTTACTATGCTTAAGCCTAGTTCATCTAACATCTCCCTTTTTTTTTATTTTTTTTTTATTTACTACTCTAACAGTAACTTATGCTAACTTACTAAGAACACTAAGAACTACTACTAACATGTCTCAAGTTTTCACATAGTCTTTTAAATATCCTGGCAGCTTTACTACTCTACCTGAGCGAGTGATATTTATTTATTATATTATTTATTTATTACCACTGATAGTGGCGGCTCTATATTTTCAAGTACCACATTTGGTCTCAGTTCCTCACTATCTTGTGCATTTATATTGTCTCGTGTAGGTTCAATTATTGTTTCGTCAGTAGAGCAACTAGGATAATCAAATACATCTTTTCTATCTTGAAACTTACTACTACCTGATTTGATCAAATCATTTCTATTTCTTTCTATCTTTTGACCCTCTTCTAGTAATACTTTATATGACCTAGGTTTATTATTTATCTCTATTATTTTCCCTTTAGGCATAAATCCTCCTTCACTGTTAGGATAGTTTTTTACTACCACTACATCTTCCTTTTGTAACTGTCCCAACTCCCTTTTATTATGATCATAAACTTCTTTTTGTTTGTTTGCTCTTTTCTCTAATTTCATTCTAGTTTCTGAATAATCTCTATTATTTTGGTTAAAAATTGGCAAAACCCCTTGAATTTTCCTACCGTATAATAATTCAGCTGGTGAGCGTGTATTATCTATAACTGGTGTATTTCTTAATTCTACTAATTTATTATACTGGTTTTGAACTTGTATAGTATTGACATTGACTTTGACCATATTCAGCTTAAATAAAGTAGGATGTCCTAGGACTACTACTGTTGAAGGCTCAGCTTTTACTACTTGAAATACTAAAACCTCATTTTTATTTCTTATGTTACAATTTAATTTATCTTGTCCTAATCCTTGAATATTAGAACCATTATAATTTTTCAAGTCTACCTTACTTTTATCTAACTCAATATCTCCAATTATGTTTTTTAAAATAAAATCTGGTATTACATTACAATCACTACCTGTATCTAATTTTACCTTAACTGGTATGTCTTGTATTATAATTTCTTCCATAAACTTGTTTTGTACCGTTCCTACTAAGTTAACTGTTCCTATGAACATTTCTTGTTCCTCTTCTCTGGTATCTTCTTGCACTAAATTTACTTCTCTATTTCTACAAGCATCTGCAAAATGATTAAGCTTCTTGCATTTATTGCATGTTTTACCATATGCTGGACATTTTCTATAGGGATGTTTTCTGTTGCACTTTACACATTTATTTTTAAGTGTACTTTCTCCTGTTGTATGGTTTTGGTTATAACTTCTATATTTGGTTACATTAGGCTTTTTCTTGTCTCTATTTATTGTACATACCTCTGTACTTGGCGTGGACATTTTCAATAATTGTACACTTGCTAACTCATTAGCTTTACAAAGTTGTATACATTTATGCAAGTCTAGATTGTCTTCTTTTAACAACCTTTCTTTTAACGAGTTTTCTTTTATACCTTTTATAATTTGATCCCTTATTAAGCTATCATTTAAGTGTTTAGGATCTAAACATATCCTAATACTTTCACTATTTACTTTCTTTACTATAACTAAAGCATGTGGCGATAGTTTAGAATCAATATAAAATTAAAAGTGAGTGAAAGTAGTGAAGATAATTGATATTCTTGACGTTTATAAATTTAATACATTTTGAGATCTGTCAACGAGTCAGATATTATACGTTGTACATAATAGTGTTAATAAATATAATACATATATATACATAACGCTTATGTAAATAGGTAATATTCACCACCACCATCAATTACCTATATTGGTGACCCCGACAGAAGAACACAACGAGAAAGATGAATCGTGACGAAGGTCAACTTCTAAATCTATGTAATGATATTCATTATTTTAGATATTTAGTAATATATATTTCACAATTTCCTCTATCAAGTGCATCGACTTCAGGTGTAGTATTATTGACCTGTGTATACTGTTTAATCAGCAATAAGACTGTTGCTACCTGAAGTACTTTACGCTGATAGATCGATTTTGATATAATGTTTTAGGTTAAATGGATTATTGTAGATTATTATAATTGGTGCATTCAACTAGTGTAGAAGTAAATAAAATTAGGTTTTATAACAAAATGTGTTTAAATTATTAAAGTCTAATTAAAGAGAAGTTAGTTTATCACATCTACGAGAGGAGAACGAAGACTTACTACGTCAAATCCAAGCTCTTCACCAGCAGAACGAGCAACTACAGAGATTACCGCACCTACAACAACAACAGCAGCAACCACAACATCAAGCTCCAGTCGTCGACTACCCGGAAAATCATCCCGCAGTGCAACGGGTAGCTGTAAAATTACCACCTTTTTGGGCCGACAAACCAAGCTTATGGTTCGCACAAGCTGACTCTCAGTTTACTCTGTCTAATATTACAAATGAGGTAACCAAATTTCACTACATCGCTTCTCAATTAGACGCACGTTTTGCACTGGAAGTCGAGGATATCATAACAAATCCTCCCGCTCAGTTTCCATACACATTTTTGCGCACAAAATTAATTGAACGTTTGTCTGAGTCTGAGGAACAAGAGTTCGTCAATTGATTAGCGAGGCAGAACTTGGCGATCGGAAACCGTCGCAGTTTCTTCGTCATCTTCGTTCTCTCGCTGGTGTTACCATCGCTCAAGATAGCTTTTTGTGTCAACTTTGGTTACAACGACTTCCATCCAATGTTCGTGCTATTCTCACAACGCAGTCGGAGCTGGCGCTTGATAAACTTGCGGAACTTGCTGATAAAATCGTCGAAGTTTCTCCGAGCAATCCAACGTTCTCTGTAAGTGCAGCACTTAACGAGAAAGGCACAAAAACTAAACTTTTAAATGCTATTACTGATCTACAAAAACAAGTTGCTGCGCTGTCCACTTCTCGCTCACGTTCTCGCAGTTCTAATCGCAATTTTAGACAGAAGAATAAACCTTGCAATCGAAACTATTCTAACCAACATTCAAGTTGTTGGTATCATAAAACGTATCAGCAAAATGCTAAAAAGTGCATTAAACCTTGCAATTTTTTTGGGAAACGACCAAAGCAGTCCGTGAGGACGGCGTCTGACTGCTCTTCATCCAGTAGCCGTCTAGTTGTAGTTGATAAAAATTCAAAACATAAATTTTTAGTTGATACTGGTTCTGATTTATGTTGTTTTCCTCGTCGTCTCCTTCGAGATCGTCGTTCTCCTGTCAACTACGATTTATGTGCCGCAAACGGAAGCACGATAAAAACTTACGGTTTCATAACCTTAAATATCAATCTAAGCCTTCGACGTAGTTTTCTGTGGAGATTCGTCGTTGCTGATGTTGATTACCCTATCATTGGATCAGATTTTCTTGCCCATTATCATCTTTTACCTGATTGCCGCACGAAACAAATCATCGATGTTTCCACCGGACTTCAAGCTCACGGTTTTTCTCAACCTTTTTCGCAAGGCGTCAGTCGTCCACCAGGTTTACCTCGAAATATTAAACATGAAACTGTCCATCATATTCGCACAACTCCTGGACCTCCGGTTACAAGTAAATTTCGCCGATTAAGTCCCGAAAAATTAAAAATAGCCCGAAAAGAATTTGATGATATGATACAAGCTGGCACAATTCGCCCATCTGAGAGTTCCTGGTCCTCTCCTTTACATTTGGCACCGAAGAGTGACTCAACTTGGCGTCCCTGTGGAGATTTTCGCGCGTTGAACGCTCGAACAATACCAGATCGTTATCCTGTTCGTCACATTTACGATGCCACCTTTTTTATTGATGGATGTACGATGTTTTCAAAAATTGACTTAGTAAAGGCATATCAACAAATTCCAGTTGCTAAAGAAGATATTGGAAAAACCGCCATCATTACACCATTTGGACTTTTCGAATTTCCATTCATGACTTTTGGACTTCGAAATGCTGGTCAAACTTTTCAAAGGTTTATGGATGAAGTTTTACGCGGTTTAGATTTTTGTTTCGTTTACATGGACGACATTCTTGTTTTCTCTCGTTCTAAAGAAGAACACGAACATCATCTAAGAATCATTTTTGAACGTCTCTCGAAATACGGTTTACTCATCAATCCAAATAAATGCATTTTTGGAGTTGATGAGATTAATTTTTTTAGGATATACTATTTCTTCCGCTGGCATCCGTACTCCAGAAGAACGTGTTCAGGCAATTAAAGATTTCCCTCTACCAAAAACAGCAAAAGGTCTTCGCCGCTTCTTGGGAATGCTGAATTTCTATCGCAAATTCATACCTCACGCATCTGAATATGACGCTCCTTTACATAATGCAATAAGCAATCCACTTCTGAAAGGTTCTCAGCCGATAGAATGGACACCTGAATTAGAAGAAGCTTTCTCAAAATGCAAAAACTGCATTTCTTCTGCTTCACTTTTGGTCTTCCCTCGTATCGGTGTGCCACTTGGTTTATTCACAGATGCTTCAAATCACTCTGTTGGAGCCTGTTTGCAGCAGCTCGTTGATGATGTTTGGCAACCACTTGCATTCTTTTCAAAGAAAATGTCTTCGAAAGAAAATTCTTGGCCTGCTCACTATCGTGAACTTCTTGCTATATACGCTGCAATTCAGCACTTTCGTTTTTTTAATGATACGGCGACCACCGAGATCTACACAGATCACAAACCGTTGGTTTACGCTTTTCAACAAAAACGTGAAAAACTTCCACCAGTTCAACTCAATCAACTCTCTTTTATCGCGGAATTTTCAACGGATATTCAATACATTAAAGGTGCCGATAATATTGTGGCCGACACCCTTTCCCGAATTGAAGCTGTTTCTGCACCACTTGATTACGAGTTACTGTTCAAATCTCAAGAAGAAGACGATGAACTCAAGAAGATTATTCAAGAAAATTCTTCTCTCCACATTGAACGTGTGCCGATTCCTGGATCCTCACTCACTGTGTTTTGTGATACATCAACAGGAAAACCACGACCTTTTATCACACCTTCATTCCGACATCTCGTTTTCAATCAACTTCATAGTTTGAGTCATCCCGGGGCCAATGCTTCACTCAAGTTAATTAGCGACCGATTCGTTTGGCCTTCGATGAGCAAAGATTGTCGAAATTGGGCTCGTGCTTGCACTGAATGTCAACGATCGAAGATATCTCGTAACGTTCATGCTCCTATTGGAAATTTCAAAACTCCCACACAAAGGTTTTCTCATATCCACATCGATTTGATTGGGCCACTTCCACCTGCACAATCTTTTCGATATTGTTTGACCATCATCGATCGTTTTACTCGATGGCCCGAGGTTTATCCTTTACAGAATATAAGTACAGATACGGTGATTCACGCTCTTTTGGATTGTTGGATATCTCGTTTTGGTTTTCCTCAAACTATAACCTCAGATCGTGGAGCTCAATTTACTTCTCATGTTTTCAAAAATTTCGTAAAGTTTTTTGGAATTCGACATAACCTCACTACAAGCTGGCATCCTGCTGCGAATGGTTTAGTCGAACGTTTACATCGTCACTTGAAAGCTGCAATAATGGCTCATTCTGACATCGACTGGGTTCATGCTTTGCCCCTCGTATTACTTGGAATTCGTTCAGCTTTTAAAGAAGATATCAAGGCTACTTCCTCTGAGATGGTATATGGAGAAACTTTACGTTTACCTTTTGAACTTTTCTCTTCAAACCCTGAAAACAAGAATCTTGACGATACGAGCAGCTTTCTCTCAAGCTTAAGAGAATTCATGTCACGTTTACGACCAACTCCAGCATCAAGACATTGTCAACCTGGCGTTTTTGTTTTTAAGGAACTCTCGAAATGCAGTCATGTTTTTTTGAAAGAAGGACCCATTCTCAAAGCACTTCAACTACCATACACTGGTCCATACGAAATCATTGATCGAGACGAAAAGACGATGACGCTCTTGATACGCAGTAAACCTACTAAAGTGTCGATCGATCGAGTGAAACCTGCATTTATTTTACAAGATGAAGCTTCAACACCCGTCTGTTCCAAAACATGTTCCTGTTTCCCCTCCTCCTGTTGAACCTGTACCTGAAGAGCCCATTCCTGCTCCCGAATATACAACGCGATCTGGCAGAAGAGTTAGATTTAGAAAAACTTTGAATCTGTAACCAAATTCTCTGCCAAGGGGGGTAGTGTGGCGATAGTTTAGAATCAATATAAAATTAAAAGTGAGTGAAAGTAGTGAAGATAATTGATATTCTTGACGTTTATAAATTTAATAGATTTTGAGATCTGTCAACGAGTCAGATATTATACGTTGTACATAATAGTGTTAATAAATATAATACATATAGTCCAGTAAATAAGGGTATCAACCTTGAGAATAGGTCGGGCCG
>CAJUYG010002695.1:25964-44387 GCA_910591675.1 Galerucella calmariensis | reverse complement strand
GGTGAGTTGGCAGATTGTGACTTCGTTTCACCATGCGAATGCAAGACTTCCATTGCCGATATATTTCTCAGAGCTCAATTCATTAGAGGATTGGAGGACAACAGCATCCGAGAACAACTTCTACAGTCCAGTTCCTTGAACTTTAATAGCCTTGTAGAGAAAGCCATTGCCCTAGAAAAATCTAAAATTGATTCAAAAGTTCTTGCTCAGAAACCAGCAGATACGGTGGACATCAATAAAATTGAATCAAGCCAAAGAAATCGTTCAAAATTTCGTAGCCGCTCACAAACTGATATCAAATCAAGACATCATAATCAACATCGGCCCCAATCCCGATCAAAAAACAGACAATCCAGGAATCTTGAAATCAATTTCAAAGAGATGGAAATTGATGGCTTGTGCCTTCGATGTGGCAAAGATAATCACTTATCCAGGGAATGCTATGCTTCCAACCTCAAAGGTTCTGGATGCAAAAAGAATGGCCACATTTATAAAGTGTGCATTCAAACAATCCTCCATAATAAGTCATCCAAGTGTGCATCCAATCAAATAAACTATGACCATACCTTACATGACTATGGCATTCAAAAAGTAGAAGAGACGTTATATCAAACAATCAATCACATCAAAGATTGATCACCGATAATCGACCCCTTGAACGAATTTTCCATCAAAGAGCAAAACTTCCTCTCATGACATCAGCCAGATTGCAAAGATACCACAATAGTGCAGGACCTAACAAACATGTTCTGATAACATCTTTCAGACTTTCAAAATCCTGGTTATGTCCATACTTGGTTTTGAGTGTATTCATGAACACTCTGGGGTGTACTCTTCTTGTGTTTCCATCAAATTTTAGATTTTGTTCATATTGTAGAACTGGTACGGTTGTTATCGTCTTATTTTCTCTTGAATCCTGTTCCATTTTGCTTTTCCACTCTTTCATTTTCATTTGTAATTTTTTTTCTGTTTTTCTTTGCTCATCCTCGGCTATTTGTAGGTTTGGTTGTAGTCCTTGTTTGATTTTCCATCTAGATCTTCCAATTTGTTATCAATATCTCTAATTTCTTTTCCATTCTTAACGCACTTCTCTTCCATTGCTTCCGTTTTATTTGACATCCCTATATTTTCTTGTTTTCTCTCATTGATTTCAATCTATATATTGTGTTCCAAATTTTCTAACTTCTTTTCTTGTTCATTTATTCTGGTGTTAGCTAGTTCTGTCTTCTTCTCAAGTTTCTTCAAGTGGTTTCTGAAAATATTCTCCATGTGATCCAGTTTCTTGTTATTTTCGATTTTCATTTAATCTAGTTTGGTATTATTTTCTTCTAGTTTTCTGTTCATTGTCTCCATCATGTTTTGTGGAAAACTAAGAATGTGCTGATTTTCCGCTGAGATATTATTTCCAGATGTTTGTTCTTGTATTCCTTTGTCGTCATCATCAATATTAAAAATGTATGTCTCAGGATTTTCTCCTCTTAGTATTAGAAATTCTTCCAATCTTTTTATTAATTTTGTTTTATCACCCGTACTATTGATTCCATTATTTATTAATTGTTCTTTTAATTCTACTAGTTTGAGTTCTTTTATGGTTTTGTTTGTTTGTTATAATTTATTTTCTGATATGTAGGTTTATTTATTTATTTTGTTAAATTCTTTTTTGTTTCTCAAGTTCAAACGTTTATTCATTCTATTTTTAAAATGGTTTGAATTTTATTGACTTGAATTGAACTTCTGATTGCTGATATTGTTGATAACTCAATTCGAGCACGTTGGGCACACCAATTGTTATGGAATATAACAATTTGATATTTGATTTCATATCGATGAATATTATGTTCCATGTATGTGAGTGAAGAATAAGAATTCCAAATCAAACAAAATTTTATTCAATATAGTATTTATTAAATTATTTAAAAAAATTTGTTACATCATGCATGTAGACTCTCTTTCTCAGGGTGTTTTGGGTAAGGTAAGTTATCTAAATTCAAAGAAAAATATTAAATATGATGCAAATATTAAACGTTAAGATTAAATATTAATTTTGTTTACTATCTCCAGATTGCAATCCGTGTATGGTCTCCTATCCTATTTCAACCTACAAAACACAATCGCGCACAAATAGCTCCTACTTCTGGTCTCGTTCAAATACGGGTACTCCTAGTTGTAATAGCTTGCTATCACATAAAAGAAAAGGCTTGTTCTCGGAACAAAAAAGAAGTTCGGTCTTGCGCAAAGCAAGATCATAGGTGTAAACGACTCAACTAGTTGTCGTTACGAGTTTGAGTATAAAATGATTTATATATTACCAGGTTTCTTGTGATTTCCGTCTTCTGGACACTAATTATTTGTGTTTAATTGAAGGTAAGTTATGTAATCTACCTTTGATTCACTGCTACTTTTATTTTCTAGTTTTCTTCCCAAATTTTTTCGAAAAACCTTTTCTAACACCAAAAATTCTCTTCCCCCTTAGTTACGTATCAACCTTCCAACTTTTTTTTGTTTTCTTTTCCGTTGATAACAAATATCCTCCCCGTTTCTTCTTTCTTTTTTATAAAATTGCTGATTTTTGTTAAAATTTAGTTACTGGCAGTTCATATTATCTAATCAAAATAAAATGTCCATAATGACAAATGTTATTTTCTAATGTCAATCTTATCAGCTAATCTACAGGGTATATAAAAATATCTTGCATTAAATGTAAATAGTAATTTATCCATCTCTCATGTACATATGATCTAAAACTTTCTAAGATTAATGATTATTTTATTCTAATTATGAGCATCTCAATTTCAGTACAATATATTTTTAAACACAAATTAAATTTTTTTATACCTCCCAAAATTCATCCAGGTAGGTATATGAATAAATTTGTTTTAGTTAATGAAATGAGGTGTATCGCAATAGGAAATCTTACTTCTCTATAAATGTTCAAGTGGTTGGCAATGCGGATCTGAAATTTTTAGATGTTGTTGCTCGATGGCCAGGTTCTACCCATGATGCAACAACATTTGCTAAATGTACACTTCGAGCCAGATTTGAAAACCATGAATATGAAAATTGTTTGTTGATAGGTAATAATATAATTTGCCCAACTTTTCTTATGTTTGTGAAGTCTTTTTTCAAATTCCTTGTATTTCACTTCCAACTCTTTTGTATTTCAATGCATGATATGACCTCTTTTTGAAATAATGTCTAGATTAACCCCCTTCAGTATTGACATTCAGTTATGAAACATACTGTATAACAACAAAATTATTTTTCAGGAGACAGTGGCTATCCTTTGCGAAATTATTTCATAACCCCTCTTATTAATCCTTGAAACCAAATTGTTGTTGATTGTCGTTGAGCGCCAATGAAACACTAGTTGAGTTCAATGACGTTAAAAAAAAGTTAAAGTGAATAATGCAGGTTCTTGCCTAACTAACCAATAAATTTGGAGGTAAACTAAGCCAGTTCACAGGGCTTTGTTACCATATTGATGTAAAGAAAAAAGTTATTTTTCTAGCAAAACTAGAAAAAAAAGAGAAAGCAATTTTCTTTCCTAAAAGAAAATTAGAAAGAAAATCAAATTTAAAGGTCAGCTAACTTTTAATCTGTTAAAAAAAGAAAGAACTTGAAGTTTCTGTATAATAAATAAAACTAATACGTAAAAAAATGTATATAATTACGATTTTGAAAATACAAAAAAATGGGTTAGTAAACAATAAGGATATATGAAAAAATACTTAGTTCTAATACATATTTTTTTTGGAAGTTGAACTGTAACTATTGATGTGCTTCTATGGACTGCATACAGGAAACGGTAATTTAGGAAACTATGTCCTAGTCTTCATTAATCCTGCAGAATTGACATATATTCAAAACTTGAACTTGGCGGATAGTAAATTTCATATTCCTGGCCCCCGGAAATGATTCTTGGAGCTGAATTAATACCCTCAAATTTGAAATCAGGTCGTATATTAGGAAATCCTGATCAACCTGTCGCTTTAGAAACTGTCTTTGGTTATATTCTTCAAGGACGCACAAACTGCATCCATGTCTCAAATAATTACTCTTCAGGTTGTCATGCATCTTTGGATATAAATCTTGATATACAATTGCAAAGGTTTTGGGAGGTCGAACAGATTGTCAAATATACTCATGCATCCCCGGAAGATAATAAATGGGAAGAAATTTATAAGACTTCCACTTTTCGAGAATCTTTTGGACGGTTTTCGGTACCTTCACCATTTCGTCAATCTTTTCCCAGTTTTATTGATACTTACACACAAGCACATCGGAGATTTTCAATGCTAGAGAATAGATTTTCAAAATCGTTTGAATTACACATCAAATACTGTGAGTTTATGCAAGATTATCTTGACAGTGGATATATGGTTCCGGACCCACTGAATTATTATAAATCTTCATCTGCTTATTACATACCCCATCACGCCGTCTTGAAAGAGCAACTTTTGGGTTCTCAAATAATTTCCAAAATTCGAGTTGTGTTTGATGCGAGTTTGCGTGATGTACAGGGTGTTTCACTCAATGACTCTCTTTTAGTTGGCCCAAAATTTCAAGGTGATATTTCCACGATTCTTTCAAGAGTTCGATTTTTTTCTCATGTATTTGTTTGTGATATAAAGCAAATGTACAGACAAATTAACGTTCAACCTCAGTTTTGGAATTATCAAAGAATTATTTGGCGCTTGAAGCCCACTGAGCCACTTCAGGAATTTTTTTTGCGAACTGTAGTCTATGGAATCTCGAGCTCTCCGTTTTTAGCTCTACGAACTTTGAAAGAATTGGCCACCCAAGAGCAATATTCCTTTCCTCGAGCATCCCAAATGATTAATCATCAATTCTACATAGATGATGGCTTGCTTGGAAGCATTTCACTTCAACGTGATATATTTTCTGATATCTTTATTAAAATTGAACATAATCAATAATTGCCTAAGCCTTTTAGGAAACTATCACAAAAAAGAATCTAGTGATTAAAGTGTGCCAAAACATATCCTCAACTATCCCAGGCGCCTGGATACGGACAGTGAATGAGGCTTCACCACTTTTTGCGTTGATGATGTGTGACATTTTATTAAATTCATGAAACCAATATTATAGATACAGTCCACCAACATTTTTTTCATATTACCTACTTTAACAATGCATGAACCTGAACCACCCATGCCAGATGATATAGTTGCAGATCAACTCAATTATTTAATAGAAACAGGAATCATACATCTGGAAGGTCAAAGAGACAATGACATACATAATGTACAAAATGAATTGGTAAACACATATTTTGCAGGATTATAAAACTTCAATATTATAGCCATGAATAAATTTAACGTAACTTATTATCTTTATTTTATTACAACATGGTATCACATATTGAATAAATGTAATTAACAAAAAACCAAACTGGAAAAAATAGTAGGTAAAAACAGTCATAACATAACATCAAACACCATAATAACACCAAAAATCAGAACAAACTGTTTAATTGTTTTTCTTTCAGAAGAATTTCTAATTTAAGAAGTTTGCACCTTAAATTATGCTCTTCTTTTGAAATGTTTATGTCATTATTCAATTTCCCACATTCCAATCTATGTTTTTCTTTACAGTTTTTGATATCATTTTGTATTTTTTCCAAAGAATAATTGGCTACGATAATGTTTTTGTCAGCCAGCTGCTGTTACTTTTCTGCCAAGTCATTTGCCAAGAGTGCTCTAACAGTGATTGAAAATGGTCTCCTTCTTGATGTCTCAAATTTCTTTTTTGAACTTGGTACCTATAAAAGAATTATTTATAATTAAACTGAGGCTTTTACCAACTAATTTACAAATCAAAAACATACACGCAAAATAATAACTAGAAATAGACATGCTACAAGTTATATAATAAGTACTATTCAATGTATCATTTAATTTGAGGTTTTACTTTTCAAATTTGTTATTGACTGCTTTTTCCAACCTTTTTTCTGTTAGGCCTGGGTCATTATTATTATCAATTTTTTTATCTGTTGAACTTAAATCAATTTGTGAATTTTTATTAACAGCCTCAGTATTTTCTTGTTTCTTTGTTCCAAAATTGTCTGCTCCTCCCTTCAATTATTCATAAAAATTGAACATTAAAATGTTCGATACAATATGTTAGTCAATGGAAGATTTGCTATGAGCAATATTTACTATAAAACACTTACCATAAAATTATCCTTCAATACCTAACCATCATTATCACTTTTCGTAAATTCAAAACAAAGGACATTATCATCTAAATTTACATCATTTGTATGGCTTTTCTTTTGGATTCCTATGCTGTCAGAATCAAACTCATTTTTGTCTCCAAATACTGTTAGTGGGTCTAGTATAGAAAGCAATAGTTCTTGTGCAGGATCACTTTCAGGCTTTGGTGGGGGCCCACCTCCAGTCAACAGTACTTCCTTTCGTTCTTCTTTCGTTCTTCCTCTTGCTTACTTCTCTCTTTTTATTATCAAAATATTTCTTTAGAGATTCTGTATTTCTACTTACAAATTCTGGGCATGCTGTGTTAAATTTTTTGCCAAGCTTCATTCTTATCTGATGTCGACACGGCATCCGTTTTTTTCCCGAGGGGTAAAATTAGCACTCCTTTTTTTATTTTTCTAATCACATACTTCAACGTTGATGTAGTATGAGCTACACTACGGTACACATTCCGAACGCATCCTGAATGACAGATGACATGAAGGATGACATTCACAAAGGGGATGGTGAGCCATTACCAAATGGTAACATGTAAATCAACAGACATCAGCGGAACTGATAATATAAATAAATGTAAATATAGTGTACAAAGTTGTAAATAAATCAATACAAAGTAAACTAACGTGTATTACATGGCGCAGTAATTCTAAGAAAGAAATATGGACATCAACCTAAGAGCTCCAACCTTCAAGGTAAATGACCCACATGCAGCCAGTAATTGGCCGAAATTTAAGAAAGCATCCAATGTTTATTTAATTGCGGCTGGAATAGAAGAAAGCAACGGTCAAAAAAGAATTTGCAATTCACTACTACATTGTATGGGTGAAGAAGGAATCGAGTTGTATGGAACATTTGATCTAAAAGCTGAAGAGATAGACGATTCTACAGTTCTGATGAGTAAATTTGATGATCACTCTATTCCAAAAATCAATATATCCTATGAGAGACACAAGTTTTTCACCAGAAACCAGAAGAATCTATAGAGTCCTATGTGACAATATTAAAAGCGGATCCGGTAAGGTTCGCGACGCTCGGAATTTTGCAACGATTTTTTTAATAGAAAGCCCTATAGCTATAGAACGTTTTAATAAAAAAAAATTCTTGGATTACTCACTTTTGAAAAAGATAATAGCAATTGAAAGTACCAAAAATCCGCAATTTTTTTCAAATATTTGACAATTTTGTCTAGATATCGGATGGTCACAAATTTAAGAAAGATCGGTGAATGGGCAGTGTTGCCAGTTTTCATTTCCGTAGCTTAAAAATAACACCAAGATTTGTTTTCTCTTTATTAAAAGTAAGTGCACATGTGTGGCAAGTTTTGTGCCATTTCCCGCTAAGTTCTTGTTGAATCAGAGATTATATAATTCTATCCTGGAACATTTGTCGTCCCGAGTAAACTTGAAGAATCTTTAATGCCAGCTGGCTATAATAAAAGGTAAAGTATCTTTTTTTATTTCTCTCGGTACACTGGATGTATTGGCAATTGAAAATATGAATGAATCAATTGGAAAACCTTATAAATGGGCTAGGAGAGATATGCTTGTCTTTGGAACCATTTTAATAGAAAGAAGTGAATTCCCGTGTACATCTAGTTATTTAAATATAAGTTTGAATTCAGACTTTGATTACTGTCTTCCGGGCTCTCCAGATATTTGTGATTCAGACAGTAGTTTTGTTTAAAATAAAGGATAATTTGAATGTTAGTCCTGCTATCCTTTGTATTTTCGATTATAATTATTCAAGTATTACTTCTAATTCAGATTATAAATACACTGTTTTTGATTTTCCAAATGCTCATGTTTCAGACTCTATTTTTGTTAAATGTGGAGATTATTTTAATGTTGCAGTTCATGTTCTTGCTGAAGTTATTTCAACATGGGATCTTCATAATAAAATTAATCGTAATGCTATAGATAACCTACTACAAAGTCTTAAACCATTTCATACAGAGTTATCGCCCGTTTCGTTTGGTGGCTTGAAATGGGGGCTAAATTCACTGATATCCTGAAGGCTTACAAGATTGACCAGAAAATACCATTGATTTTTCGTGCCATGCACAAAATTAAGGAATCGCACCTGGTACCGAAAATGCAGTTTGTGATTAAGGTGAATATTGCTGCACAGCTGATGAGTCTTACAATGGGGGCCTATTTATACACATTATCAAGTCGAGGTAAGTCAACACCACTGTTACCTACATTTGTTCTCATGTTGTCTTAATTTAACAGGTGAACTGGAACAACATGCACTGGCGACTGCAACATTTGTGAAAGAGGTGGACCAGCTCTTTGATAGTTTTAATGGCAGCAGAAAATCACTTCCTGGTGGCAAACTAGATTTTTAGTATGATTTTCACTTTTGCAATTTAACTCATAGTTTGTTAAATAAATATATTTATTTTACGGCGTAGCACTTTTTGGGCTGATTTTAATAATAGAGTTTGACAAGTTTATCTTTGATAGTTTTTAAGAAGAAAATAAATAAAAACAATTTTCTCCATAAAAAACAATGAGTTAGAAAGAGGCTGATAATTTAAAAAAATTAACCTGAATATTGTTAAGTTAGTTGACCATGATAAACTAAAAAACAAGTATTTAAAAATGGGAACCATTCATCTTTTATTGACTCATGGAGTTTTTTCTCAAAAACTATTAAAGATAAATCTGTCAACCCCATATAATTGAAATCAGCATAGAAAGACCAGTGCAATAAAAAAATATTTAAAAAGTCTAACTTTATGTTACATATATTGCAAAAATAAAAGATCATACCAAAAATCTAGTTATGCCCCAGGAATCTACAGAATAAACACTATTAGAATCAATTTTTACCTTTTTAATGCCTCACATGATAACTGAGATACGAGGGGTTCCACAATAGTAGATACAAATTTTCTATTTAGCCCTGTATTTCAAGAACAAGCTATCAAAATTTTGTTTACACCATCGTAAAGTTCATAAAAAAGTAACCAGAAGTCGCGAAAACCGCAACGCTGTTTGTCTAATTATAACCGAGAAACTCTGCAAAACCATCGAAAATGGGACACCATGTATATGTATGGCAAAAAAAAATTTCAAAAATTACAACATGTTTTTATAAGGGTTCTCTTGTTTTAAAGTATAAAATATGTAATATTATATTTTGTTGAAATTTTGAATTTTGACTTAATTTTTTTTTAAATTTTGTAGCATTTTTTTCAGACAACTGAAACCAGTGATTTTACGGCAGCCATGGTAGACTGGATTACAAAAAAGTATTTGCCATTTTCATTTTTTAATGATCAGGAGACTCAAGATTATTTCCATTTTATATCCCCAAATCTTAAATTTCCAAAAAGATTTACTCTCCGAAGGCAAGTTAAGTGTCGGTTTGATCAATTGCGATCTAGGGTGGAACAACAGCTAAAAGAAAATACGTCCAAGTTTTCATTTACTATCGATGGGTGGACCTCCATTGCTGGAAGGACATACTACGGAATCACAATTCATTTTATAGATAATGATTGGAATTACCAGTCGATGGTTCTTGATTTTATTCCATCTCATGGACTACACACCGGAGCAGATATAGCAAATATTTTTTATCAATGCTTGGTAGATTTTAAATTGTTAAATAAAGTACAAGGGATAACTGTAGATAATGCCTCTGCAAATACAAAATTTATGAGTGAACTGGGTAAACTGCTTCCAGATTTTAACCCTGAGGATCAGCACTTCCGATGTATGGCTCACATCTTAAACCTTGGAGTTCAAGATATGATGAAAACCCTAATGGTACTAGGGGAAGAAGATATTGAATATAGTAGTGAAAGTGAGGACGATGAAGAAAACCCAGACGTTGACGCCCCGTTAATTCATGATTCAAGTACAACAATAACTAAATTACGTTCAGTAATCTGCAAGATTAGAAGAAGCGAAATGATAAAAAATTTGATAAAAAGTTTCGATCTGCATGTGAGACGGCTGGGGTACCCACAGACCTAAGCCCTATCTTAGATTGACCTACAAGATGGAGCTCTAGGCACGACTTGCTTGGAGTGGCTTTAAAATTAAAAGGCGGCATCAATACTTTGTGCGGTAGTGTGCCTGAACTAAGCGAATTCCGATTGACTGAAACAGAATGGTTAATTATCGAAAAAGTTTACAAGTTTTTAATAAACTTTAAAACACTAACAAGTGAACTTGGGGGAGACAAATATACCACCCTTCCCCTTGTCATAGTTCCAATAAATTTATTGATAGATAAAATAGAATATACCGTTAAACAAATGGATGAAAATGTTTATCGAAGTGAAGTAGACGAGAAGCTTATTTTGGCATTCCAAGCTGCACGCGACAAAATTTTAAAGCATTATGCAAAAACAAATTGGATCTACTGCATGACCCTAATACTGGATCCAAGGCAAAAAGCGGAGACTTTTGATTTGACAGTATGGGGAACCGAGTTAAAAGAAAAAGCTTCAAGACCAAGACCGCTTATTTGACTGCAAGACCAAGACCAAGACCAAGACTAACCGGGTCTTGGTCTTGGTCTTGCATTTGCTCATCACTACCGCATTAGGAAATGTGTTAACGGATATACTTCATCTCCAATTGAATAGAACGGGAATTGTATGCCTGAGTCTGGTAATGTTGTTGTCTTGGGTGAATTAAGTTTTTGACTTTTCAACAAAACATATGTTTGTGACGACTGAAAGATTCCTCCATCGCCTTGTTTTCCGTTTGCACCTACTTTTATGGTAATAAATTTGTAATTGGCGACTGCCACAGCTTGTAAGATGGCGACATCAAACATGGAATCCGACGTTTCGAAGATGATTTCCAGAGAACGAAACGTCGGGTTTACACTTTATTATCTCCATGTTTAAAATCTTGCGCCCCCGTACAATATCATATAGCGTTTATTCTTTTAAAGGAAGCTGCTAGGAAAAGATCGAAATCTTCAAGAGATCTCTTTAGAAATGAACTCAAGAAGTTACCGAAACCTAAGACGGGTGACCCAGCTTCTTCAAACTTTACTTCAAAGTGGACTTACTTTCTCCAAGAGAGCTAACTGGCAATTTACCCATTGACGATCCATCAAGCCAAATAAACGAAGATTAATCCAATGATTATTTATTGCCTAGTGACATCAACAAGAAAACACCTTCTACTCCGGATGGAACTGAATCATTAAAACACCAATTACTTGATGGCGACAGGCAGACTAATAATAATGCAACTAGTACCTAGTTCAGATAAAAAATTACGTCGGGAAGAGCTCACTTCCCGTGCAACTCCTTCAAAACGGCCTGCAAAGAGAACAGCTAAACGAAAAGAAGACTTTGACATTAGATAATTTTTAAAACTAGAGCAAGAAAAAATAGTCGTTTATAAAGCAAATTCACTTTTATCAACAAAATCTCAGATTGTTCAGGATGATGACTATCACTTTTTTATTGGTTTCCCTAAAACACTACAAAATATGTGTTTTGAAAAGAAGATGTAGTTTCGTCTCAAGACTTCTTTACGTTGCCACAATGAACGAGCAACATGTTCATAATACAAGTTTTGCAAATAATATTCAAACAAATCAGCCTCAGATGGAACAAACTTTTGTTCGAACACCATTGGTTTCACCCACTTATTCAACAGGAACCAATAGCTCTTACAAACATTTATAAAGCCTACTAAGAAACTGTAACGGATTGCGTAATGCGATTGCGACCTGGCGTCGCAAGGTTTAAATAGATCACGATTTTTGTGAATTGCTACAAATAAATGTTAAGAACTACTTATTGGTTCTAATGGTAAAGGTATAATCAAATATTTTATATTTTTCACAGATTTACTACTTAATACATTAATTTTTCCGTGAGAAAAATCAGGGTTTTCTTCAAATATAACATCTATTATTTTTTTTTGAAATCTTGTAAATTATCTTTTTGAAAGAAAGTTAAAATGTTTTTATTCTGCTTGTCTAATAGTTGAATGTTAGAATATTCTATTTTAGAGTAATCAATCAATGATTTGGTTTCATATAGTTCGACAAATCTCAGAAATTCCTGTTCGGCGACATTCCAGTCAATTTCTATTTCATTTTGGTCTAACTCTTTAGATGGCCCTGCATGCTCGAGAGTAGCATAAATTGAGTAAGGTATATGTTTGAAATTTTTTAATTTTGATTCAAAGGAACAAAATCTCTTACGTAATTATTTTTTTTACGAGAAGATGCATCAGCGTTCTTATTAGATTTTCCAGATTTGAATCCAATTTGGTAGTCGTATTCCTCTAATTTGAAAATTACCACGTAAGTAGTCGGTGATCTGTTATCAGCGTGAATTTTAGGCCATAGAAATATGATCTAAAGTGTTTCACCGCCCACACAATTGCCAGAAGTTCTCTCTATATTGTGGAGTACTTCGTTTCAGCTTTGCACAAGGTTCTAGACGCGGTTGATGTAGGGGTCTCGGGTCTAGCATACTTCCAGAGATGATAAAAAAATTTTTTTCACAGAAATGTATTGGTAGATGATAATTTTTAAATTTACCAAAATCAGCCATCCCCACCCCTTCCCTAGGGGGGGATGAGGGGGTCGACACCGTGAAAAATTCGTAAAAATGAATTTTTAAATATGGAATCAAATTCTACGTATTTTTTCACGTATAACCCTAAAATTTCATTTCAATAACTTTTTTTTTTAAAGTTATGCGAAAAAATGTTTTAAGAAAATTGATAATTCCATAAATATAAAAATCTTTATTCCGTCTTTACGAATGAAAATAAAAATTTGATATTTGGCATATGTATATTTAACAGAATCACTAAACAAAATAACATAACATACCCCATAGGGGGGGATGGGGGGGTGTCACCTTCAAAAATTCGTAAAAATGAATTTGCATATAATTTTTTTTGGTTTCAATACTCAACATTAATCTTAACTCGCAGTATTTTTTTCATTCTCGAAATATGACTCTAAATGGTTCAAACCCGTGTTTCGAAATCAAGAGGTTTTCAATTTTTTCCAAAAAAATTACAAGTCCGCAAATTCTAAACACGTTTTAATAAATATCTTTGGCAATAATGGAGAAAAAAATATGAAAATTGGCATACATACTTAACATAGGGTGTAGAATTTTATGACACACAAAATTACCCCAACCCTAATATTTCCCAAACTCACCCCCACCCTCTACCCCTATGGTATGATATTTGCATATAATTTATTTTATCGCAAATTTTATTCCATCAAATATACATATGCCAAATACCAAATTTTTATTTTCATTTGTAAAGACGGAATAAAGATTTTTATATTTATGAAATAATCGATTTTTTTTAAACATTTTTCCCGCATAACTTTGTTAAAAAAAAGTTGTTAAAATGAAATTTCAGGGATGTACGTGAAAAAATACGTAGAATTTGATTCCATATTTAAAAATTCATTTTTACGAATTTTTGAAGGTGACACCCCCCCATCCCCCCCTATTAGGGGTGGGGATGGATAGTTATGTTATTTTGTTCAGTGATTCTGTTAAATATACATATGCCAAATATCAAATTTTTATTTTTATTCGTAAAGACGGAATAAAGATTTTTATATTTATGGAATTATCAATTTTTTTAAAACATTTTTTCCGCATAACTTTTTAAAAAAAAAGTTGTTGAAATGAAATTTTAGGGTTATACGTGAAAAAATACGTAGAATTTAATTCCATATTTAAAAATTCATTTTTACGAATTTTTCACGGTGTCGTGCATTCTGGGTATCTAGAAATTTTTGAAATACACCCCACAAGAAATGCTTGATGCCATAAATGAAGTAAAGTCTGGAAAATCCGTTAAATCAACATTTTAAAAATATAAAACTTTAGCATATAAGGTGAGAGGAAAATTTCCAGTGGGCAAGAGAATGGGTCCCAATAGTATTTTTCTCCCAGAACAAGAGGTAGAATGGTAGAATGGGTTTTAGCCACGGCAAAGGCAGATTTTCCATTCACCAAAAACACTTTTATGAGAACCGTCTCAAAGTTAGATCAAGAGCTGCGATTGGATAATGTTCTAGGGTAAAAATGGAATACACTATTTCGAGCAAGGAATAATAGAATGACAGATCGGCTTTACCAAACATAAACCCGATCTAAAGCCAATGTAACGGAAGAAAAATCAACTCGTTGGTTTAATGAAGTTTGGACCTATATAGAAGAAAATGGGATTGTTGATGTTATGACTCACCCAACAAGGTTGTTTAATGCGGATGATTCTACGTTTTATTCAACCCCAGAGGGGGAAAAAGGAAAAAGGTAGCAAATCTGTCTACCTAGCAGGAGCAAATGACGAGAAAGGAAATGTGATAATATTAATGACAGCTGACGCTGTTGGACAGATTGTTTATCGTTATAAAAGAATTCCACAACAAATTGCTTTAGCTGTACCAGATAATTGGGCAATAGGCAGTTCTGAAAAAGGATAGATGGACCTTTCCTACGAATACATTGTAAACATTTTTTTACCATGGGTTCAAAAACAGAAGATTCAGCTACCTGTGGTATGCTTTCTTGATAGTTATGGATCAACCTGCACTTATCAAATTTTTGTCTTGCAAATGGAATTGAGTTAATAGCTTTGTACACCAATGCGACTCATTTAATACAGCCTATGGATGTGGCAGTTTTTCATAGTATTAAATCCGAATGGAAAATTCAGGTGCCAAATTGGAGAATGTCTCATATGGGAGATGAACTGGAAAAAAGAGTTCCCTCGACTTCTTCAAAACACGATCCAAAATATTGAACCTTTGATAATCCCAAATGGCTTAAAAAAATGAGGATTACTATCCTGGAATCCTGATGCTCTTATAATTTCAATAACTAATCCAACAAATCCAACTCCAATACCTATCATGCAGAAAAAACGACATGACATAAAAACGTTTCCAGTTCACCGGAAGAGTGAAATTGGCGATGAAAAATTCTATGAATTTAAAAACAATGATGGTGATTAATAGTTTAGAAATATCAGAAGCAGAACTAAATGAAGAACAAGCAGGTCCATCTGGTATTCACTCATATCTACCTCAAACAATTCTGTCAAAAACTGAAGAAAATTTGCCATTAGCTGAAGATATGGGAGAAAAATCAAAACAGAGCCCAGAACATGTTCCTCGCCTGAATAATTAATCAATTGGTCCACTAGCTCTAGTCTGCCACAATAATGGAAAATCTGAATCATCAGGAGTGTCAATAGCTCACTTCACACCTCTCCAACAGCAAAAAACGAGTTTTGATTTCAAAAAATCTACAAGCTCTGTGAACATTGACCATACTATTCCATCGCTTTTTAAGCGAGTACTTTTAAATGCCCGAGTGTCATAAAAAAACAGAAACAGAAAAGATACCCTTAGTATCAACATCGTCACAATATTTGAGATATTACCAAAAAAAGGAAGAAAGTAAACAGAGGAAAATAGACGAACAAATGAAGAGCAACGAAGGAAGATTAAAAAGACAACAGGGAAAAAAATAAATCTGTAAAGGAAATCTAAATTTTTTCAGAAATAAGTGTATCAGAAATACTTTTTTTCACACATTTTAACGGTGATGTTAGTTGTTCTACTGTAACAATAGTTATTCTTACCAAATGTTCCTTATATTCTTTTTTTTTAATTTTCTACTGAAAAAAATATCGAAATACGAAACATGACATCTTTTGGCGAATTATCATGTCATCTATTGGCTGATACCCATTTAGGAGTGTCATTAACCAAATCACCTAGAAAGTGATGTAAGAGTTTCTAATAAAATCCTTACAAAAGTATTGAAGCCAACCCTGTACTTCAAAATATTCAAGACCGGTCATAAGCGTATTGTTTCCCGCGATTATTCAGTTCAGTCCAGTCAGTCTTGAGCTCAACAACCGAGGAGTACGTTGCTCTATATGTCTCCTCTTTTCATTCACCATCCCTTTCCTTATCTTATCTTAATCTACAAATTTATGAATTTAATAAAATAATTTATTCAACGATACTTTCTTTCAATAGAAAGGGTGTAATCTACATATTTAGTGGATTTGATAAATGAATACTGTTGTCTTTCGCAATTTATAAGCCATCTTCACTTCATTTTGATATAAAAGGGACATAATTAGGTAGTTATTTAGTGGTAAATCGTTTTCGAACTTTGTAAGATTATTTTTATAACTTTTAATTGTAGGTATCTCTCGCTTTTGTGGTTGAACAGGTGAAGTATCTAGGAGTGATCCTTGATAAATCACTGACATGGAAGGCTCATCTTGATAGTTGCCTAAGCAAGGTGACAAACACGTATTGGGCCTGTAGGAGAGCCATTGGTCCGAGGTGGGGACTGACCCCCAAAACGATCATATGGTTCTATAGAGTGATTATGCTGCCTATGCTCACATATGCGGCTCTGGTCTGGTGGCCGAGGGTAACCTTGGTCACGGCTAGATCGCAACTGGCACGCCTTCAAAGGGTGGTCAGTTTGGGGGCCACTGGCTGCATGAGGACTACACCAACTGTTGCGATGGAGGTGATCCTTGGTCTTCGGCCTCTTCACCATGTGATCGAGGCTGAGGCGTGGAGGGCTTTCCTGCGCTTGAAACGGCTGGGATACGTGCGAAGAGGGGAAGAGTGCAGGCACGTCAAGAAGCTCCGGCTCCTGGAAGATATTCCAGTTCTGGCTCGAGCGGCTGATGAATGCCTGCGTAAGTACTACTCCGCTACCCCATACAGGGCCATGTTACGGGATAGAGAGTCCTGGGAAAAAAAGAGGAATACACAGCTTAATGGGACCGTCTGGTACACAGATGGCTCATGCTCCGGTGATAGAGCAGGGGCTATAATTTACTCCAGGAACCCAAGAACACAGGTTTGTGTACCATTGGGTGAGGGTGTATCTGCATATCAGGCCGAGATATATGCTATCTTGGAATGTGCGCAGATAAACCTAGACAGAGGTTATGTGGATCGACGCATAACCATATACTCCGACAGTCAGGCAGCAATTAAAGCCCTGAGTGGGTATACCAGCAACTCAGGACTTGCTAACGAATGTCGAGAGCGATTTGCTAATCTTGCAAGGCGGAACGTGGTGCGGCTAGAAGGGATTCCAGCCCACTCTGGTTTTGGAGGCAACGAGATGGCGGATGCACTGGCTGCGGAAGGGGCGGCAGCTCCCTTCTGCGGCCCAGGCCCGACCCTGGGCCTAACAAAACAAAAAATACGCAAGGAGACGAAGAAGTGGCTGAGGAATCAGCACCTCGCTCATTGGAATGCTCTGCAGGGTCCTAGACAATCCAAACTTCTACTGAAGGGATGGACTGATGGACACGCCAGGGCAGCCACTGAACTACCAAGAAGTAGGCTAAGGAAGATAGCAGAACTCCTAACAGGGCACTGCTGTATGAGGAAACACCTCCACAACTTGGGAGTAGAGGAAAGTTTCCTATGTAGGGGTTGCGCCATGTTAGTCCATGTTATCTTAGAGTGTCCACACTGGGCTGTACTACGCAGGCGAATCTTTGGAGTCCCTGTTATGGCCCCTAGAGACACAAGCAGACATCCATTAAAAAAGGTTGTGGCCTTTATTGAAGGGCTCGGCTTCATGGATGACTAGGTAGCAGGATTGGCACAATGGGCCCGCCAGTGGCCTCAGTGTCGGAACCTTGGCTTGAGTTGTCCAGGACAAGGCTCGCCTGTACATTTAGTAGTAGTAGTAGTAGTAGTATCTCTCGCTTTAGTTTTAGCATTGATTAAAAAATAGGAAAGATACGCAAAGGCTATGTTAAAAGGCGTGAATGTGTCTATCGCGCACTGTTGTCTCACTTATCTTACTTCTCGCACCGCACCGTCCACAAACTAGCCGGCTGTACTAATAATAATAATAATACGCCAGGCCGACGGAAGAAATATCAACTACAATCTGGAAACTCTTCAGTCGCTTTGAGAGTTATTTCGACTCCGTGACAGTGTAGTCCAGATTTTAATTATTTTTGGGAGTACCGTCTGTTATAACGTGTTTTATTCCACGTACTTATCATATATTGGATTATAGGTCTCTTGAATATTCGATGCTCTCAACAGTCGGGATCTACACGATCTTAATCCCCATAGGCGCCCCTTATCTGTCTTTAATAAAAAAAACCGTAGAAATATTGGAGCATGGTTTGAATTATTTTAAAAATAT
>CAJUYG010002695.1:15853-25954 GCA_910591675.1 Galerucella calmariensis | reverse complement strand
TCGAACATTAACAAACATCATCAAAATAACCAATAAAGGTTATTACAACCCTACGCCAACGGTGCGTCAGTTTCGAATTGCTATGCAACGGAATATGAGCATACGACTTCAGATGACAACCGAAACAGAAAATTGTATGGTTTCTAAGGGGGATTTTCTTGAAATTGACGATAATAAAGACGGCCCGCATGCATATTCAGATGTAACAGTCAAGATATCCACTTCGGCGAGCCGAACGCGGACGAACGCTTTTTTATATGTAACGTGCACGATAGCACTTAAATGGACATCCAGACTGTTACATTAATCGCATTTTTACATTAGTCAAGCGAAAGAAACTTGTGCAGATATTTTGTTTGTTTTTGGCTGAAATGGATATCGATAACATAATGAAAAGTGTTAGTTTTAATTCAAAACTAATTAAACAATCGTTTTATTGGATTAGTGCAAAGGATAAATAAGAAATTGAGGTATTATACTTAATATCTACTTATTTTATTATTGAAGGTTATGTGATTATGTTGATGTAAATATTGTTTTGGCGCGTAAATCGTAACACTACTCCAATAGCGTATAAATATTAAAAGTTTTACCTAATTTTATTCCATCGTCTGACAAAATTAAAATGCAGATATCTCGAAAATAATTTTATGAAATTTAAATGAATGTAGCACCTTTCTCTACTGTAAAAATCACAATTTTTCGTAAAAAAATGCAGGTGGAAAATGTTTTTGATTTTTGTTTCAGAAATTTGTAGAAGAAATACAAGAAATTAGTAAAGTGACATGGTCAATAGAAAAAACAATTGAAAAGGATAAGGCTAGAAACAACTTGTTTAAGCGAATTTATTATTGCCATTTTAATACAAGGCGAAGAAAAAGTACCACAGATTTAAATAAAAAAAGGTCAAGAAACATTGATTGTCCAGCAAAATTAATAATAACTTTAAAGAAAGTTATACCTATATCAAAGTCTAAAGCCAATAATTCATTTAATAAAGTGGACAAAGAGTATCCTTGTTTATTAGAATTTCGAAACAATCACAATCATAGATCTGATGTTGGTGAAGCTCTACGTGCCAGACCTTTGGGGGACGATGCAAAAAAAGCTATATTAAATTTATTTGAAAGAGGGCATTCTGTAGCATCGGCTTATCATACGTATTGTACTACAAAAATGGAAGAATTGGGTGATGAGTATTACGATAAAATAGGCGATCGTCATTATTTTCCATCGAAAACTGATGTGCGAACTCTTTGGACTAGGAACTTCAGGCAGCAATATGGCGAGCGTAGTGGCCCAGAAATGCTAAAGAAATCGGAAGATGTATTAATTTCAGAAAATGAAAGAAATGGGACATTATTTAAAATATCTACTTTTGGCGCAAACCATTCAATTTCAATAAGCACACCTATAATGCAAAGAGCTATTAAACTACCTCAGGCATCGGAAATGATATTTGTGGATGCAACAGGAAACTGTGATGTTCAAGATCATAAAGTATATTTTTTTGTTACGCAATCTCCTGTGGGAGGTTTGCCAATTGGGTGCATTATAAGTAGTAGTCAAAAAAAGGATATATTTCAAGAAGCGGTACAAGCTCTACTAGATATACTCCCGGTTAAAATACAGCCATCTGTCATAATGACAGATGACGACTTGGGGGAAAGAAATGTCCTACAAAACTGTTTTCCACAATCAAAAATGCTTTTATGTACATTCCATGTTTTAAAAGCATGTTGGCGTTGGCTTACTACTGCAAAAAATAAAATTCCAAAGACACATAATCAAGTTTATTACCAGTTATTCCGAAAGATTGTATACTCAGACTCAGAAGATAAGCTTTTTGAAGCCAAAAAAATATTGGGTGAACAATGTCAACATTCCAACTTTCTTAAATATGTGGAAAATATGTATTTACGAATTGAGACTTGGTGTTCGTTTTACAGGCGTAATTTGATTTTACGCGGCTCAGACACAAATAATTATGCAGAAGTAATGTTCCGATTACTCAATACTCAAGGATATACCTTTAGAACGCACAAAAGCTTTTAATCTTACTCAATTAGCTGATTTTATATGTACTGGATTTGAAAGATATTATCAACAAAGGATTCTTGATATTGTCTTAAACCGTGAGAGTAAAGCAGTTGAACTAAGATATTTGCCAAAAGAATTGGCTGAAAATGTGAATATAAAATACATTGGAAATCTTCAATATGAAGTTGTAAGTTTTAGTGACCCCAATATTACTTATCAGATAGATATGATAACATGTATGTGCAGTTGTCCAGTTGGATATAATGGAAAACACTGCAAACACCAAGCTGCAGTATTTTCAAAATTTGGCATTTTAAAAGTAATTAATACTTTAACAGACGAAAATAAAATATTGTTTTATCAAATTTCTACCGGCAAAGAACCAAAAAAGACATTATTTTATCCATTACAATCACATGAAACTTTAGATACCTGTCATACATCAAACTTAATAAGTCCTAATGAAGTGGATGCTTCTATCACAGGACCAAACACAGAACCAAAGGTACCGGAAGAATTTAACGCGATAGAAGACTTGGATTCGGAAATTGAAGCAACAAAAACAGCATGGTTGGCATATAGTAATGCAATTTTAAAGCACATTGATAATGATCCAGAACAGTTCCTACCAGCTGTCAATCGGCATTTGGATAATTTCAAGAAATATGCTACTTCTGTACCATCCCTATTATCAGGTCTCCACACAGCTTACAAATACAAGGGAGCACTTAAAATCCAATCAGGCAAAGCTGTTAATCCTAAAATTTCAACAAAAGGAGTAAAAATTAGTGTTCAGCCAACTGCCGTTGCTAGACGAAAATCCAAAATCTCTGGTAAAAGAAAACTCGCAGGAAGACCCTCTTTAAATAGCAAAAAATCATGTGTTACAGCACCACATTCATTAAGTGTATGCGTAAAGAACAACCGTGGTTTGGGATCCAACAAATCAAGAAAAAGGAATTATTTGTATTTTACTGTTTTCCTTGTCACTTTGTCATTTTCACTTTAATAAAAAATATTATATTACTAAAATATATTTTAGATTAGAGGTGTTTTTTTTTATTATAATACATAATAATGTGCATACTAAATTTAAATAATTAATGAAATAACAAAAAAATAACAACATTAGGAAACTGAATTTGGATTTATATATTATGTATATTAAAATAAGCTGCTTTAAATAATTAAAGTTTTTTAGACTATAAAGGTATAATCCTCGGTATAATCCAACATAAACTTAATAAAAATATACTATACCTGCTTCAATCACATCAAAGAATGTGTGTAAATATGCTAATTAATATTGAAAAAAATATAAATTTACTAGTTATATGTAACAGTCTGCATATCTACTTGAGTGCTATCGTGCACGTTACATACAAAAAAAACGTTCGTCCGCGTTCGGCTCGCATCTTGACTGTTACATCTGAATATGCGGCCCGCATAAGCCCGATAGTGAATGCGAAGAAGATTCTAATGATAAACAGAACTGTTCTACCTCCCAAACCACCACAAATCGGATAGAAGCAAATGCAGAGAACACTCCACAACTACAACCACATACATCTCATTCCACATCTACATTAGAAGAATGTTCTAATGCTTATGTAGCCGTTTATTTACTGCATAAGGTTTATCAGAAATTTGGGTGTAATTTTTGTGCATCTAAATATCAAAAAGAAGACGGACCAAACATAAGCCGTAATGAATTATTGCTTTTTTTCGAAGATTACGGTTGTGCAGGAAACACGGTAACTTTTCTTAAAACACCTTGTGAAAAATTTATCAATTTAGTACGTGTTGGTAAGTTTCAATGTTGCATTTGACCAGTACAAAGCTGCTCCCGATGTTTCAAAGAATATCAGGCATTATCTGCAAAACTCGGTTGATTGGGGTGAAAAACTTGAGAATCCATCTTGTGCTTATCACAAAGATTTTATCTTAAGCTTATTCATTAAAATGAAAATGTTTCGGCATTTAAAATGGGGAACGGTCAAACAAGAAACAAATTCTAGCAAAAAAACATTAAAAGTAACAATAAACCACATAGGAAAGTGTCGACATTATCAAAGTCCAAATAAATATTTTATCTACGACCACCTTCAAAATTAGTCATTTACGAATCAAAAAAATGTGTGAAATCATACATTATACATACGTTGAAAAGCGTGCGTAAATCAACAACGATTTTTATATGGGACTTTCATTATAACACCCAAAAGCGTGCGTAAATGACCAATGCTTTTTAAATGGGGTTTTAATTTTAACATTCTTTTTTTGCTACGTAATGATCGAGTTGCCTTGAATTTATCGTTTGTTGTATGAACTTTTGTGCTGTCAGTAAATTTGACAGAAGTGTCAGACATAGTAAAAAATATTTTCTGTTATATTTAAAATTTTAATTACACCTATTTTGAATAGAAGAATCTCGAGAAAAATGCTTCTTCGGATTGCATACCACCTGAAATTAGAATTCGTTGTGTATATATTTGTTTATAGAAAATTTATTTTTAAATATTTCAACCCCTACGGAGTACATTTTTTTATTTTTTCTACATGTGGTCGTAGTTAAAGTTTTGTATGACACTTGTGCGGGAAGTACTTTTGCGCACTCGTTGCGAAAAAGGCACTCGCTACGATCGTGCCTCGCAACTTGTGCGCAAAAATATAACTTAACGCACTCGTATCATAAATAACTATTTCTTTCTATTGTGAGTTCAAAAAACTCCATAGATGGGAAACAATTTTAAAGCCTAGAAACCTAAATATTATGACTTCATTCTACCTCCGTACATTTTATGGTTCGTGAAAAATGTTTTTTATAATGTTTTGTGGAATTTGATGTACATAGGCACACACGCAGGATTAACACTTTTTAATTGAATAATTAACATATTGAAATTGTCTTCAACAGAGTGGTTGTTTAGTTAAACTAGCGGACCCGACAGACGTTCCCCTGTCTTGTCTCACCATATTATACCAATTTTGACTATTTTTATTAAAAAATAGGGACCCGACAGACGTTGTCCTGTTGAGTCAACATATAATATCTCATGAACATTGCTTTTCATATCTATCGGCTATATTTTGTTATGTCTATCTTAATTGTTATAATACAATTTCATGTAAATCGGCCTACCCGTTTAGGAATTGTTCAGTACGAACCCGATTGCAGCGCCACCTACCGGAACCAAAAGTATCCTATGTCTGTGTCTCGGTTCTAAGCTACGTCCATACCAATTTTCAGCCAAATCGGTTCAGTCATTTTTGAGTTATAAATAGTGTAAATAACACAAATATTTTATTTAATATATAGATTAATTATTAATTATATTGGTTTGAATGAAATATTGATTCATTCAATTATTTTCTGTTATTAAATACATCTTGGGCGTTAATGTCCCCTTAGGGTACTTCGCTATTTTTCTATTTTATCGTTAAAATTAAAGGTTTTCACATGTTTACTTAGGTTCGCGTCTGCAATAAATTATTAACCAACTTTTCTCATTTTATTTATAAAAAATTATGCACATAATGAATTAATGGCAAGTTTCGTAACTCTGCAGACACGAGAATTGTTGTTATGTGCGCTACTGATCTTCCGTGCGTTTATTGAACGAGAGGGCAGTGCCACGACCTACACCCAACGGAGATATCGAAGCGACTGAAATCTCAAACCCATATTCAGAAGTGCTGCCATCTACATGTCGTAGCCATAGGAGGACACGTTTCGCTCGTATGCGTTGCGTATCTTTACTATTTTTCAATCAATGGTTTCAGCCTAAAGGCCTCATTCTTATCTTTGAATTTTGCTCTATCGTATTGTTATACTGTTTTACAATACTTCGTTATTTGTAAGAATTATTTGATTCGTATATTTACATTTCAGCTCTTTTATAAAATAATTTAACTATATTTTCTCATACTAATGCCACGTTGATTGTGCATTTCTATTCATTAAGAAATATTTGTGTAAAATATCTAAAATATTAGATCTACTCTTTTCATCGCTTATTTGATTCGTTCTGGTATCATTGTGGGTATTAAAAAAATAACAATGTTCGATTACTGAAATATTCTACTTCTACACCGTTAAAAATAATGTTTCAACTTTTCACTATTTTACTTATTGAAATTTTTACTTTTAAAATTTGACTTCGCTCGTGGCTCATTGAATCCACTAACAATGGCACAAACAACTTTGAAAAAGAAGCGGCGCGGATGCAAAATCCAGTTAGCCCGTATTGAGAGGTTCATTAAGGACCTTAGCGGGGATGAAGAAATTTATCTCATTAACGTAAAGTTGGAAAACATAACTTCTCATTATGATAATTATTAAAAAATACAATTAGATATTTCTGCTCTTACAGCAATCGAGGAAGACATTTTATCCTCTGACGGTGTAAACGAGGACGTAGTTGCGGACCGATTTGAAGCCGCTATAGCTAGGTTAACTTCACCTTTCTAATGTAGTTTTGCCTAAAATAAATATAAAGCCGTTCAATGGTTTAGCCCAAGAGTGGGCATCTTTTTTCGATTCATTTTCTGCAGTAGTTTTAAATAACTCTAAATTAAAATCGGAAGGGGAGAAATTCTATTATTTAAAGTCTCTCCTTCGCGATGAGGAGCCGCTACAGTTAGTGGATTCCTTAAGCATTACGAACCAAAATCTTGAGGTGGAGCTTAAAATCTTAAAAGAGGCATAGGACGATAAGTATAAGTTAATAAATACTCTGTATCAAACTTTAGTAGGCCAAAGGTCACTTGCGAAGGGAAGCGCGGCGGATTTAAAAGAATTCTACATATCATCTCAAAAGACTTTTGAACTTATTAATAATCTTGCTCTGACTGACAAGAAAAATTTTGAATCGCTCGTAATTTTTTTGCTGGAGCAAAAGCTCGATTTCAATTCGCGTCGAGAATTCAAGAATGAAAGAAAATCGGGGTCAATTCCCACTACTGAGGAGTGTTTTGAATTCCTCAAAAAACGCCAGTCTGTTTTAGAAAATTTGAATCTTTTCGATCCGAATCACGCTAAGTCTCAATCTAAAGACGTTCATAATAGAAAAAATTAAGTCTCACGTGTATTCAGTGTTAAGCAGCCTGCTTACACTAACTCAAATCACCCTTGTACCAGTTCTAACAAACTTAATTGTTTCTGTTGCAATGAACGGAGTCATTCTATTTATGGATGCCCAAAATTTATTTCTGTCACACCCAGTGATAGGTAACAATTGGCTAAATTAAAAAGATGCTGTTTAAAGAGTCTTAATGTAAATCATAGTTTCTCTGAATGTAACAAATCGCATCATTCTCTTCTACATTTCGAGAATCAAGCTAGGCAAAATAGTTCTAACTCTTTCAGGAATGTCCAATCCTCTTCCCAAGGTATACATTCTTATAACCCTAGCACCTCTAAGGTTAATAACAATACCCCTTCAAATGTAAATAGTGTGAATAATGTAAATATAGCTAGTTCTTCTCAAACTTCTTTGGCCGCCATGTCCGCGGCAAATAAGGTTGTCCTTTTACCAACGGCATTAGTGAATATAGAATGTCCTAATGGTTGTTGGGTGGTTGGTCGAGCACTACTCGATTCAGCTAGCCAAGTGAGTCTCGTGAATCACTCATTTGCGCAAACTCTTAACTTGTCAAGCAAACGGCAAGCATTAAACATTTCGGGATTAGGCAATAATATTTGTACCAATAGTGCAGAAATCGTCAATATACGTTTCAAATCTCTCGTTTCTTCCATTTAGACTTTCAACATTCCTTGTGCAATTATTGAGAAGATTACCAATCATCTCCCTGAATTTTCCATCCGAGCTGGGGCTTTTACACTACCGGATCAAGTAAAAATTTAACTTGCTGATCCGACCTTTTTCAAAAGCGACTCAGTTGATTTATTAATTGGAGCCGATCTCTATTTCAATTTACTTAAATCTACGATGATAATACATTTAGGACCAAACTTTCCCACACTCGTTGATACCAAGCTAGGTGTCGCTGGTCCTGTCCCGCGAAAATCTGTACATTTAGACACTCGTAATAATAACTTCGCTTCTACATTTTTAAATACTTACTATGAGCAAGAAAACATTGATGCTGATCTACATCTTTCTCTTGAGAAATTCTGTATGCTCGAAGAAGTCCCTGATCTATAGAGGAAATGTGCTGACGAGCAATTCGTCGAGAAAATATTTGAAAATACCACTGTTGTACTTCCATCGGGCCGATATCAGGTTGACATGCCCTTTTATGAAAAAAGCGATAAAAAACTAGGCCAGTCATATTGCATGTCTCGCCAACGATTTCTGAATTTAGAGAAGAAATTTAATTTCAATCCTTACTTTTTCATTGACTATAAAGCCGTGATTAACGAGTATCTATCTCTGAATCATGCGCGAATTGTTCCATTTGCACTTTATAATCATCAATTTTCTCAATTTAACTATTTCGTTCCTCATAGGGCCGTGATTCGCGAGGGCGCAGCTACCACAAAAACTCGTGTTGTAATGGATTTTTCCGCTCGAACTGACTCTGGGATTTCATTGAAGGACCTCACTTTTAAGGGATACCAGGTACAGGACAATATGTTTGATATCCTTTGTAGATTCCGTAGTTATAAATTCGTAATTTGTGCCGACATCAAGATGATGTACCGGTTCATTGACATAAATTCATCACAAAGACACTTTCAAAACATTCTTTGGAGGGACGACCCGTCAGAAAACTTCAAGTGTATCCAGCTTTCTAGTCTCAGCTTTGGTCAAAATTGCGCGCCATATTTAGCCACGAGGGTTTTAAAAGATATCGCGCTTGATAGTAATCAATTTACAAGAGCTCAACATGCTTTCTTGTATCAAACTTATATGGATGATATCCTTACTGGTACTAATTTCCATAGTGATTTAGCATATATTTTCGCAGAATTGAATACTGCATTGGGAAAACATGGATTTCAATTGCATAAGTGGCAATCCAATTCCTCAGACTTTTTAGGTACAATTTCTTCAAATAATACTAGTGATCTTGATTCAAATCTTGATGAAGCCCCTAGCAAAATACTAGGACTCGGATGGAACCCTGTTTCTGATTGTCTTCCTATCAGCACGTCTCATGTGTAAAGTATTGAAACTTTAATCAAACGTAAGATTCTTTCTATTATTTCTAGTGTGTTTGATCCCTTAGGTATTGTGAATCCTTCAATTGTGTCGGGCAAGCTAATAATGCAAACTCTTTGACAGTCCCAAATCTCCTGGGACGCGCCTATTACTGAACATTCACAACTAGCTTATGGCGGATGTGTTTATATTGTTACGTCATATGCGGACAATACTTTTTCTTCTCGATTGATTGCCGCCAAATCACGAGTAAACCCACTCAAGAATAAACTCACTATTCCAAAGCTGGAACTCTGTGCGATGGAACTTTTAGCCAAACTTGCTTTTTGCTTCATCAAATACTTGGCAAATCCGTTTCCCTGGATTCTGTCAATCTGTGGACCGGTTCTCTCGTGTCACTCAGCTGGGTCAAGCATAGAGCGGGTAATTTCTCTCCCTTTGTAGCCAGTCGCGTCCTTACGATACAGGAGTACAGCAAAGGTTTAACGTGGAGACACATCAGATCTAAATTGAATCCTCCAGACCTTTTGTCTAGAGGAACATTTTCTGCCGATTGCCGTTTACTTTGGTTTGATGGACCGCCTTTCTTATGTGAAGGAAAGGATTTCGATTCTATCGATACATTTCAATCAGTTGATAATTTACCAGAATGTAAAAAGGTGAATTTAGCTGTTACTTCAGGTCTGGGCTTCCTATTTTTCTAGATTTTCTACTTTTAAAACGTTATAAAGGTCAGTCGCCTTTATTCTTAGACTTTCTAACAAACTTCTTAAAAGATCGGTCGAAACATCAACACTACCGTCAGTGGAAGAGCTTGTAGCCGCCCACGAATTCATAATCAAACAAATACAAAGCACTCATTTTGCCATTGAAATTCGTCTTCTTAAGTTGAATAAACCTGTTACAGATTAAAAACTTGCCCCTTTAAATATTT
>CAJUYG010002695.1:0-15753 GCA_910591675.1 Galerucella calmariensis | reverse complement strand
GTTGAATAAACCTGTTACAGATTAAAAACTTGCCCCTTTAAATATTTCCTTAGACAACAATGGACTGCTCCGCATAGGCGGACGGTTAGAATTTTCCGACCTACCATTCGACAAAAAATTTCCTATTTCATCACCTGCTGAGAATCATGTTGTTAATTTAATCATACAATTAGAACATAGACGGTTAGGTCATGCCGGCACGCAAAATGTGCTAGGTAATCTAAGACAAAAGTACTGGCCACTGAACGGTACAAGAAAAATTAAAAATATAATTAAAAAATGCCCTACATGTTTTCGATTCAATACTCAATTCGCATCTCAGATTATTGTTTCACATCATAGATATTTTATTTAAAAAAAAATATTATTTTTTTTACAAGTTTGTTTGTCAGGTTGGAACTATTCGACCCTGAGGTTAAAAGAATCTCATAATACAAGGAAGATAACTAATTATTAATAAATTTTTTCAAACAATTTGGCGCCCAACAAATATAGAAAAATTTTGAATAAAATAAATTGAATAAATAAAAACAAAAAATATAAATAATTAAAATTTGCCATAATAACAAAAAAGGCACAAAATAAAATCATAGCAATATATAAACAAAAATAACGTAAGTATTAAAAGTGGAAGATTAGAAATAGAAACAAAATTTTTTGTTAATTGGGTTGAAGTAATTGGAAAAAAATTGGTTGTGTCGATGAAAATAAAAATCTCACTAATCATCATAATTACAATTTAGGACATTGTATCAATAATAAAAAAAAACTGAAATAAACTCATGAAAACAAATTACAACAAATAATGAACTTACCAAAAATTAACTATATAACTATTTTCTTTCTTCTTCCTAATTGGACCATCTCCATTTTTGATAACCATAGAACAATTATTCTTCTACCAGTATATTAATAAAATGATTCCATAATAATAATATAAATTCATAAATAATAATTGCTTAAATTCCATAATAACTTCATATTCCATCAATTGTACCTATCCATAAAACTAATTCCATAAACTTATCCATATTCCATTATTAGTAATTTTGTAGATGTATAACCAAATCTACCATATTTTCATTATCAATATAAATTTCCCATTATAATTATGTAAAACTAAATTAATTTACCATGCTTTTCCATTCTTCTTCCATGCCACCTTCCATGAAATAAAATGGAAGTTATTCAATTTTTCCTCATTGCCCAAAAGGGCCCATCCATTTAATCGGTTCCAGTCCGCAGGATCGCCATATGGTGGATTAAAACTCCTCTTGTTCTTTTTCTATTTATTTTAATATCTATCTATGCAAATACTACCTTGGTACATAAATAACTGTTACTGTAAACATCGAGTTGATGTTTCAGCACAAAGTCTAATTATATTCTACCTATATTATTGGAAGACCATCTATAAGTAATTTATTATAGTTTTGAATAAAGTCACGTACCTGTAATACTCGTGTCTATATTTATTAGGTAATCTAAATATATTTTTATTTAATTGTTAAGTCAGCTAACTGTTGAAATTAGTACAATGATCTACAGGGTGTCTACAGTATCATAATAAAAATAAAAGTACCCCATTCATGAGTAGTGAAAGATATTTTGCTGAACATGAACTGTTGAGATAAGATGGTGTTATGCAACAATGCGGTTAAGCCACATTTCAGAGCAAAATGAGTTAAGCACGTAGATTGTTAGGGAAAAGGCTGTACAACGTTGAGGTAAAATGAGTTATGACACAGCTCGATTTCATCGCCCTCTAGTCGAATAAACATCAACCCACAAACTATATATCGCCCAAGCGTCAATTAACAATAATGGTTTAAACGTCATTGACTCAGTAGAAGTTTTGCTGGCAGTTTTGTGCAAATTGTGCAGTGAACAGAAAGTGTATGAACTTATAATCAGTTGAAGGTAAACTATGATATGTTGCTTTATTATGTTTGATAGGGTATGCATGAATTTTCGAAACGAAAAAGTTCGAAAATGTCGGTATTACATTTCTAACCTAGAAATATACTAAAATACTTTGATTGTCTCTTCAGATTCAGTTTAGTAATTTCATTGATTCCGAAATAATTAACCTCGTATCTTAGAACATTATCCAAAATTCAGAAATGTATTTGATCAATGAATACCGGGTAAATTTGAATTTGAAATGAATTTGTGGGATAAACCATTTTTGAAAAACGTTCGTTTTCAGGATGGGATCTAGAGGGAAATTGCTGGTGGAATTGGCGAGACAAAATAATGAGAATGTGCAATTACTATCGGACATCTCCGACAATTACGACGAACCATTTTCACCATCTGGAAGTGAATATCTACCCTCTGACGATTCTATGCAGTTTCAAAATGAGATATTATCGAACGAGAATAGTGAAAATGGTTCAGCTGAAAATGGTTCAATTGAAAATGAACAAGACAAATTTTTGAGTGAGTCAGAGCATCGCCCGAAAAGGGGAAGAAAGAGAAAATATCCATTGCTAACTCGTGAGCTGCGGAAGAAATTTTACAATGAAAATATGCCCCATGTAACGATCCGAGGAAAACAAGTAAATTCCAAACATTTCAACTCAGAAGTTCGGTGTGGATGCAAAAATAAATGCTGTGAGCTGATAAGCGAGGATGCTAGAAAAAAGTTTTTCACCCAATTTTGGACAATAGGATCATTCTCTGGCAGATGTGCTTCTCTCAATGGTCACGTGAAGCAAATAAACAAAAAGCGAACCTATACCAAGGCAGCTATATCAAAACGTAATAAAACCAGAAGTTATGAAATGGATGGTCAGAAAGTCTGTAAAATGGCTTTTCTCAAAACATTACAAATTACTTAAAATAGATTAGACGTTGCATTGAAAAAAGAAAACGATCCAATAATCACAGACAATCGAGGAAGTAAAAGTGGAGGAAAGAATAAATGCTCGCCAGAAAAAGTTCAGGAAGTAATAGACCACGTCAACTTATTTCCAAAGTATGTCTCGCATTATTGTCGAAACGAAACTAATTCAAAATTTTTGGGGTCTGAGCTGAATCTAACAAAACTGTACGATCTTTATAAAACACAATCGAAGCAATTAAAACCAGTAAGTTTCTCTACATACAAATCCATATTTTATAAAAACTTTAATCTCCGATTCAAATCACCAAAAAAGGACACTTGCCTAGTGTGTGACGTTTTTAAAACCAACTCTCTCTTGCCATCAGGTGAAAATCTTGAAACTCTGAGATCTGAACACGATTTGCATCTTCAAGTAGCAGAAAAACTTCGAGAAACTATGAATAATGATCTAGCAGAAGCTAAAACAAACGAGGGACTGGAAACATTGACATTCGATCTGCAAAAAACACACTCGCTCCCTAAAATACCTACTGGTATAGTATATTACAAACGACAACTTAATTTTTACAACCTTGGTATACATGTCGGTAGTTCTGGGAAGGGCATCTTCAATGTATGGACAGAGAATGTGGCAAGCAGGGGCACTCAGGAAGTCGGATCTTGTCTCAAAAAATATATCGAAGAGCATGTGAAATATCCCGTAAAGGAACTTCGGCTTTGGTCCGACTCTGCGGTGGGCAGAACCGTAGTATTGAGCTTGTGCTCATTCTTCTGCACATTCTATTAAATCATCCATCCCTGGAGGTAATAACGCTACGTTTTCTTCTTTCAGGACATAGCTTTCTTCCAAACGATTCTGAATTTGGGGATGTAGAATCAGCATTGAAAGTACAGGAACGAATTTATACTAGTGAAGATTACATTCGCATAATGCTAAATTGCAGAAGGAAGAAAAAATTCATCGTCAATCTTCTCGAAAAAAAAGATTTCATTTCTGTGGAGAATTTAATGAGATCTATTACTAATAGATAAGTTGATACAAATCGGGAAAAGGTTTCGTGGTTGAAGTGCCACGAAATTGAACTCAGAAAATCAGAACCAACTATATTATTCATGAAGGGCCCTGATATCGAAAAAGAAGCACAAAAAGTCAGTATTGAAAAAGGTGGAAAAGGACGGAAACCAATGCTTCGGGAAGTCGAAACACCATGCTTGTGGCCTGACGGCAAAATTTTGTCAGCAGAAAAAGTGAAGGACCTCAAAGAGATTATGAAGCTCGTCCCTAAGGATGCCAAGCATTTTTACAAATTTTTATCAACAGCGATTACGCACGAATTCGAAGATGATGTTGATGGATTCGGTGTGGAAATTGATTTCGAACTTGAAGGAAATGAGGAGGCAGAAGATAAGGAAGAAACCGACGCGGAAGAACAGACCCAACAGGCGAATAAAAATACAGAGTAACTCAAATTGGACTTTTGACGATAGTAGTTTTTAATGAAAAGTTCAAACTAATTTTTCAGTTTTTCATGTTAGTTCAAACATATATTTTCATGTGAGATATGATCATCATTGTGCTTAAATTTTTTTGCATGTCACAATTCAACTATTGCCCGATTAACAAAAATGAGTTAAGCGGTAAATTGTTTTTTTTTTCATAAAAAAAAGAACGATTCTGAGGTTAGATGCTGGTCAATGTGTTTTACTATGGTTCTATTCTGTGAAAAATAATTTGATATGTCAGGAAAATTACCTAATTATTTTCCATGGAAAGCTCAAAGCTCAATATCTCCAAACTATGCTGATGTTGGTTAACTGCATTGTTGTGTAACACCATCCAAATAACAGCCGGCGTAAATGATCTTGCAGGACTTATTCCACGTTTTACTTCATAGCCAGGAATTGTATATTGGGTTTGAAGTAGGTATACATCGAAACGAGCTATTTTTTTGACACTGTGGAGAAATTTCTCAAAAAAGAAATTTCTCCAGGCGCTTCTATTCAGAAGGTCCCACCTTTAATGTAAGGCGAACTGCCGTTCCACTTTCTATTCTTTTTGGAAATCAGTAAGCTAGCTTTTAGTTCCCTCGCCACGCGCTAAACAGTATTATTTGAGTACTCGTAGTGTCCACATCGCTCTGGAACTACCGCTTAACGCTTTTCTCGCTTTGAATCGACAGTTAATCTGTCTGCTGCTTATAGAAACATTTTCTTCCGCTATTTTGTATTTTGCAAGTGATATCTCTCGTTAATTTGCGACGAATAGTAATTACTGTACCATATTTTCACTGTATAGTTGAAGTGCCGGGAGTGCGTGCTAAAAAAGACGTTAAAGTTATACACGCGTTGTTGCCAAGTGACTTTCGTTCGCAAACTGCAACTGTTCAATTCATTCCTATTTACCAATTTGCTCATCAGCTTAAACTCATGTTGTTATCACCTTCAATGGTTATGTTAGGTTATTAGAGTTAAATTAAACTCCGATCTATAATCTGACTTGTATTTCATTTCTCGGGTTTCCGAGTGGTCCTTCGCGCTTTTCGCTCAACGCTATCCGCAATGGGAGAATAAGGGACGCTACCATGCAATTTTGAACCTGCAACGCAACATCTTCAATATTCACAAACATTTATACAGTCCACTGCTCTCATGCTCTCCTTATTCCACCTTTTTTGGTCATCTTCGAGCCGGATTTTCGTGGGAGTGAGAAGAGATCGTCGACCTCCCGATCTCCACGGTATTTTTTCATGATTGAACTTGTCTGTGAATAAAATTAACATTTTATGCAATAAATCTATTCTAACTATTGATTGATAGATTTCCCTATTAACGACTTTTATATTTGTATCGTAATAATAACTTGTTTTTACCATTGTTTAACCGCAATTGAATTTATTGTCAACTTATTTGAGATACATTTCATATGATTTAGCATCATTTATCGACATGTGTGTAGGTACATATTATATTGTATAGCGCTTTGTTAAATATTTACAAAAATTGTAGTTATATCGCACCAAATTGTGATTTAGCCGTTCGCCTCGCTTTTCGTGTTTTTTAAAGCACGTGACCAACTAAAAAATTAAAATGTCGACTGGAATAGTTCAACTTGAAAGGAAATTGAAAAATTGTAAATCGCAGCTCACACGAATAGAGAATTTCATAAGAGAAAATGATTATATTGGAAATTTCGAGCTAGTACAGATAAAATATGAAAATTTGTTGGAGCAGTACACTAAATATAAAGATTTACAAAATGATATCAGAGCACTCGACTCTGAATACGCTGCGGTTTCGGACACTGATGAATTGGCTGAATCACAAACTTTGGATAGGTTTGAATTAGCATTATCAAACTTACGAGGGTTTGTCAATGATTTAAATGTTAGTATTAATTCACCAAATAATCACATTTCAAATGACGCATCCTCTGTCAAGCTTCCAGGAATTAAAATAAAACCCTTCGAGGGTCATGCGCAAGAGTGGCCTTCATTTTTCGATTTGTTCACGTCATTGGTATAGAAGAATCCTCAATTGAAATCGGGAAGTGAAAGGTTTTGTTATTTAAAAAGTTTACTACGCGGTCAACCATTACCTTTGATGAAGTCACTAAATATAACAAATCAAAATTTGGAAATTGCCCTCGATACATTAGAAAGCATTGCATATCTACTAAATTACGGGTGGTATATGATTTTTCTACAAAAACCACATCTGGATATTCGCTAAACGACTTAACCTTGAAAGGTTATCAAGTACAAGATAATCTTCTCGACATCTTGTGTTGATTTAGAACCTTCGAATTCATCCTCACAGCCGACTCTCGTGGGATGAAACAATCACAGATCCTTAAATTCTTAGAAAGTGGGAAATGTTCAAAGATAATTTGGCGCGAATTCATGAACTCTCTATCCCTTAATTGGTGTTTTTTAGTTCAACCATCCGCAACATTTCGATACATGGCTTCGCTGATGCCAGTCAGATGGCATATGGCGCTTGCACATATTTAGTCGCTAGTTACACTGACAATTCTAGATCGTCTGATCTTTTTACCGCAAAATCTCGTGTCGCACCGATAAAAAACAAACTTACCATACCAAAATTGGAATTATGTGCTATGGAAAATAAAACCTTATCAATACTCGCTAACCGCCTGAAAATTGATTTGGTCAACGCGTGGTCGGATTCTCAGATAGCTCTAAGCTATATAAAAAATTCGCCCAACAAATATAATGTCTTTGTCGCAAATAGAATAGTAAACATACAAACGCTCAGCAATAATGTAGTGTGGAGACATATTAATACTAAATTAAATCCTGCTGACACACTGTCTCGCGGAATTTTTAACATTTCGTCACTTTCGCTCTGGTTTCATGGACCTGAATTTTTATGCGATTCGGAATTTGATTTTGATAAAAACAATACATTTTCGTTAACAGATAACTTGCCGGAAACAAAGAAAATATCGCTGATAGTCACTAAGGACTCTACTAACATGTGGATATCTATGTTCGCCCGTTCTTCCAAATTCTCTAAACTACAAAAAGTCAATTCAAGCTGAATATTTCCCTGAAGAAATCGCAAGTTTATCAAGTAATAAACCTATTGTGCAAAAACAAATACTTGCGCTGAACCCCTTTGTAGACCCTTTCGGCATTCTACTTTGCTATATTCATTGTATGGCAACTAAAGCTGTTCACATTGAGACGAACGCTTTTCTCGCAGCCTTGAAACGCTTTATTTCTCGAAGAGGCAACCCGCATTTCATGTATAGTGACAATGGTGCAAATTTCCTAGGGGCTAACAATCAAATGGAAGAGTTATATAATTTCTTCAAGTCCACGCCCGCCTTCGAAAATAGTAAATGGTATTTGGAACAAAATGAAACCCAATGGAAATTTATTCCCCCTCGCTCTCCACATTGGGGTGGACTTTGGGAATCCGCAGTGAAAAGTACGAAATATCATTTGGTACGCTTAATGGGGAATACGCAATTTACTTTTGAAGAATTGTACACTGTACCTTATACTAGATCTCATCGTTAAAAAAGGTTTCATAAGAGACATTGATAAGTTTTTTAGGAAAATCCTTCTTTTTTCTCCTTCCGACTGAAATGCGTTGAAAATGATGTTCGAGTTAATTCCTGCTCTATTCATAATTTGATAAAAGGCGACTAACGGCCATCGTCTGGTTCGTTTTTGAACAGTGTAATTTGCGCACATCTGTTCCACGGTGTCCACCCCACCTTTGGTTGAGTTGTAAAATAAAACTATCTGTGGTTTCGGAGTATTGGGGTCAATGGAATCGTCGTTGTGCATAGTCAAGAGGAGAAGTACAACCTTACTTTTTTTCGGACAGTATGACACCAAAGAAGTTTCTTTAGTGAATGCAAATACAGACGAATTTATGCTTCGAGATTTTGAAGGAAAAAGCTCCAATAGAATTCCTCTTTTGTTTCTCTTCAAAGTCCCCACAAGTGTAATTTTCTTTTCAAGCAACGTTTAAGCCAATGGGTAACTGGTGTACCAGTTGTCTGTGGTTAGATTCCTGCTTTTATTTTTAAATGGTTCAACCAATCTGAGCACGACATCAGTGAGAGAGTTCGAAACTTGATATAATCCTTCCGGTTGCTTTCCGCATTATATTTCGATATTGGATCTTGAAGTAACAAAATGCAAAAACCTTTATAACATATTTAGCCGGTTTGTTTTATTATGTACTGTATGAAACTGCACCGGCTACGAAGTGGAATGAGCATTTCGTCAATTGTCAATCTGTCACCAGGACAATAGTTGTTTTTGCACTTTTCCACAAAATCATCATAAATATCCGTCATCGGAGCCAGCTTGTCAAGCGATCTTCTTTGTGGGCCTGTCATTTTTATGATCAAATCTCAAAGCTCTCAAGAGAAACAGAAATCTTTTGTAACCCATGCAGGCCTGAAAAATGATCAACACAGTTCCATCAGTTATCCATATTTCACGGAAATTTGTGTGACTCAATTTCTTTAGCCCTGATAAGTATAAGCCGAAAAGAGCTAATATTTCTTCTTTGCAACTTTCTTTTGCATCTTTTTTCCTTTTGAAGTTATCCTGAACAGATGTTATAAATATGTATGTATATTTTACTATTTTTTCGATTTGCTCACATGTTATGAATTGGAAGAAGACACTTAGTTCATCTGTGACGCTTTCACGCTTTAGTAATGGTCGAGGAAATATTTTTACAATATTCTAAGCATCTTGCTTGGCAAACTTACTTCTTAGAGGTGTCTCACTCCAATTTAGGGCTTTGTCCATACTTTTGAAGATGCTACGACCCACTTTCTCTTCAGAGTCTTCTGAAACAGTATCATCGCGTTCCTGCAAGTCATTCTTATCAGCTTCTAATTCTGAACAGGAATCGTGGTCACTTCTTTGAATTTCTTTGTCAGAATCGTTTTCATCAGAGCCTCCAACAATTTCTTCGTCATCAGGTGACTCCAATATTTTGAGCATCATTGCTTCCATTTCATTTTGCGTTAAGTTCTTAGGGTCTTTTACTGGGATGGAATACCTAAATACAAAAAAAATAATAGGGGTACTAAATTGAGGAGAAAACAAAGAAACGAAAAAATATACTTACATAGTCGCTTGACGTATTTTATACTCCGCTCTGAACTAGTACCACTTCGGCAAAACCTGAAGCGCTATTCTGTACGCGGCATTGACAGTCGTCGGTATCGGTGTGTCAACAAAAGCCATCGGTTGCGCGGCCGACGGGACTAATATAACGCTATTCTATATGCCACGGTTTTCGACGCTCGGAATTGCAACCAAAAATTATCGGCATAGAAGTGACGTCACTCGATTCGGTACCATGTGGCCAATGAGCGGTGAGGGAAACTGTCAAATTTGTAAACAAACCAAAGTGCACGTTGAAAATTAGAGCAAATTATCCCTTGTGATATTACCCAATAAAGGATAAAGAAGAAGAAGAATATTAGAGGTTATATTTTGGTTTCGTTGGAAGGTAGGGTCATATAATTAGATAATAGATAGTGTTAGTGACATATCTTTTATCTGTTATCATGAACGATACAATTCATCATGTTTATATTAACATTAACAACCTCAAAAACTCGAAACAAGCTCGAGTCAACTAGCATTGAAAAATTGATCTGGCGTTAACATTTATATCTCTTTTTTTCAAGTCTCAAGGATAGGATAAGTACAGATATTAATCATTTTAAAGGAGTTTCTTGTTCTATCAAAACTAAGCGTTACAATACCGCTAAGAGGGATCATTTGATTCAGTACAAGGAGAGCCATTCAAATTTTGCTGCAGGAAAATTTTGTCGAAAAGATGGGAAGGACTTATAAAACACTAGATTCACTATACACAATACAGTTACTCTTCAAATATTAAAAAGTCACTTAAATAATCCGCAATTCCAGCCAAAAATCAATAATGAAAATCTCCTTTCAACGGAAATCGATAACGGTTATCGTGGGGCTCATTAGATCACGGTAGACATACCAATTCTCATCGACTAGAATTCGCGATATCGGTCGGTGAAAAGGTATACAGAATGCCGCACATGCGACTTACCGACGGCTGTCGATAACTGAGTCTTACCGATACCGATTTCTCTCCGAAACGAGTTACAGAATAGCGCTCCTGGAGAATGAATAACCACGCGATTCGTGTTGCTGCTTGAATAGCGGAAAGAAGACTTATAGGTGGGAGGTTATTGTAATTATTATTTGAATGTTTATGAAAATTATGTTCATCCAAGGTTAAAAGGAGAGAATGTAGATTACTTAAGTTTTGAATGTCTGTTTTCTTATTAATCCGGTCATCCTCTTGAAATATATAAGACATTTCTAAAAATAATCTTTTATAGTAATTATTTTCTCTTGATAGGATCTTAATCCCTTCAAAATCAATTCTGTGGTCTAAAGAGGAAACATGATTAGCAAGAGAACATCTTTCAGGATGAAGTCTTATATCACTCTTACGGAGGGATACACGACAGGACAATTTCTGAGAGGTTTGGCCAATATATGTAGAGTTACAGTCTTTGCAACCAAGCTTATATACTACGTTACTATTTTCAGAGATAGGTATTTTGTCTTTTAAAGGATTATATATAGATTTCAACACCAAGGAACTTTTACAAGCAAATTTAATATTGTCTAAGTATTGTGAAAAAATCTTAGTAAGTCTGGGAGTAACTTCCCTTATGTACGGTAAAGAGACTGTAGAAATAGAAGAGGGAACTATTTCAGAGATAGAGAAAGCATTCTGATCAGTTACACCTGCTTCAACTATTGGAAGTGATGGATTATCTGCTAAAACAGATGATGAGGGTGGTTCACATGGGTTCACCTTGAAAGTGCGTGGATTAGTTGGACGTTTCACCGTTGGCGGTATAATCGTACTTGGAGGTTAAACATTATGTGTTATGTTCCCTCCATAGTGTTTTATATAACTGAGGTTGAAATACTCGATCTTGTTCCCTCCGAAATTCGGTAACACAGCTTTTGAGTGTGAGTTAGTTTACTGGTAAACATGACTTCAAGAAGCCGATTACTTATTGCATTAGCTCGTAAAAAAAGTAAGTGCGATTTATTATTTTGATTATGTCATACTAATAATAAGTGAGTTATTTATTCGAATATAACTTATTAAACCAGGTAGTCTGGAAGAAATTTCGATTTTCCAATCCTGTAGAATTTCAGCTTATAATATACTAATGTATATTATAATAATTCCAACAATTTTATTCATCTTGTACAATATAAACTCAAGCAAAAATACAAAGTACTAAATTATTAATATTTTGATACAGAAATATGTCTAATATTGTAGTAATGAAATAAAATTTAAATTCCGGATTATAAACTACAAATTCAAAAGCTCCACTATTGTGTATTCATCGGCACCGTTTTTTAGATTGTTCGGGCTTAGATAATTGCAAATGTAGTTATATTTCAGAAACAGAAATTGGAAGTTGCGGAAACATTGATAAGGTAAAACATGGATTTATTATAAACAAATGTTGCATTAGCAGAATAATTTTCATCAGAATATTATTGTAATAAAAAACAATGGTGATTTTTGATTAATCCAAGTACCTAAGTCATAGTGAATATTCCTAGAACAAAGAAATATTATTGGGGTCGGTTTAAAAGATTCATTTTCAGGGGCTGGATACTTCTTTCAATATTGAAGACTATTTGTATCAGTACCAAATAAAATCGGTTTTACAGAAAATCTTTCTACCATCGATGATAACACAAATGAAAATAATATCGAAGCTTCTAACTCAGGCAAGAATTATTGTTCTTTGTTTTCATGAACAATCGAGGCATTGACGTCCGTATCACAAGCAAGTTTTGATGAAGTTTTCAACCACTTAAATAATTCTGAAAATGCATCAAAGCACAAAACTGTTACAAGTTCAACAAATGAAAATTGGCATTTTCGAGAAAATGTGGATGAAAGTGTTCACAGCGCTATAACTGTCAACATGAATAGAAAATCACCTGAATATTACCAAACAAAAAATGAGAAACAGGTAAACAAAATTTTTAGCAAGGGAATTTTCAAAAATAAATAGACAGCAGATTTTAAATGCAAATTGACGCTCAGTAAAATTTTTATTTCATTATATATTGTAACTTATGCCAAAAAAAAAAAATTCTCAACTTTTGCGCCTGTTCTTGGAATACGTGAAAATGTGAACAAAATTCGGTATTTTCGTGTTTTAGATTGCATGAAATATTACCCGGGCTAATGGATGATTTTAATTTTGTCGAGTCTATTTTTCTGAGTTATTCATTGACAAAGTGATATGTGATATGCTTTGTGTAGATTATATAAATTATTCATTTATAATAACAGTGTACCTACTTATAACGGCTTCACCGTAAATTTGAATTCAGCAAAAAAGACTTGCGCTTTGGAATGATTATTCGTTTATTGCAATGTTTTTGTATTGAAAATACGTATACAGGATGTTTCATTAAGAATCGTCCATATAGTAACTGGAGAAACCTTAGCACGAAATATGAAGATTTGAGTCAAAACATTTCAATAAAATATTCCTTCTAACAGAGATATATTCTAAAATTCTAGCCAATAGTTTTGACACCTTCCAATATTTTTTGTTCATACTTGGCAAAGAGTGAAATAGTTATTGACTCATGTGAATTTACGACTAGAATTAACAAATTTGATCATCAAGGTGGTTAAATTATAAACGACACTTATATGAAATAAGCAATAAAGCAAAATTGGATATTTTAAACATTACCTTTAAATGCAAATAATTCGAATACTACTCAATCTATCGCATTGAGGCAGGAGGATGATATTAACATAGAGAGTTACGATGAATCAAAACCACATGCTGAAAAGATTATTACGACAGTGGCGTGGATTGTAGGGGGATAACAAAAAGTATCCATCCCTACCGCACGCCTCTGGCAATCGAGGAAAACTATCTTTTACCACCTAGTAACCTAACATATGTAAACTGTTTGCCAAGTATTAACAAAAATATTGAAAGGTGTCAAAACTATGGGCTGAAATCATTTAAAATATTTAAAATAAAACCCCCCATATCTCGGTTAGGAGGAATATTTTATTTAAATGTTTTGGCTTGAATCTTCATATTTCGTGTTAAGGTTTCTCCAGTTACTATATGGACAATTTTTGATGAAACACTCTTTATATACGATATAATTATATTTTCATATTACCTACCTATAGCCTAGTCAAGAAATAGAAAAAACTTGAAAATTTAAATCGACTTATCTTTCATTTGAACATTTTTCTGTGTTTTCATTATTTAAACAATTGGAGTGAAAAACAAAAACAAAAATTTTCACTCGACGATTTTCCGGAAAATCACATGCCTAGCATCGTAAAGTTTTTCTCATGTTAATCACAACCCTCTTCAATACTCAATTTTTGATTTTCAAGTTTTTTGTATTCTTAGCGGCATTTTTGTGTACTTTGACTACGCTACTACCTTATATTTGTTATAATTAGTGTAATATTGATAGTATATTGACGGTCTAGTCTAGCAAATAATAATTATTCTCCTGGTGATCAGTGGATGGTGTTTTGCAACAACCGTATAACCCGCCTTTCTGCCGTTTTCAGCAAATTAACATAATATATTAGAATACTTGAAAAAATACAATTCACATAAGTTAGCTTTGGTATATTTTTTTTCTGTAAGTATGCTTACAAGTTAACTAAAAGAACACAAACAAGCAACATAAAAGAGTGAAATATTTGTTTTAAAAAATGTTAAAGCGGTATAGACCATTTTCGTAAAATATATGAAAATAAGATTGTTGTTTTGCGAAAAACGACTATCCCTAGACATTAGAATTTTTTTAGTTGGTAATAATTTTATTGATCGTTATTGATCAATTTCAAAATCCGGATTTAACCCAATTCCTTCCAAATCTTCCTGAAAATGTCCACATTCGACATTATCTACAAAGCTATAAAACGGCCTGGCATCTTGGGGAATCAAACTGTACAAATCTTTAATGTCCTTAATTTTTTCAGCAGATAGTGGCTTACCATTTGGCCATAAGAGAGGCAAGTTCACATGTTTTAGTACAGGCTTCCGCCCTTTTCCCGCTTTCTCAATTTTCACCTCAAAATATCTTTCATCTGATACATGGTTTTTCATGTATAAAGTTGTAGGATTTTCTTTCTCAATCTTTATCACATGAGTTTTTAACCAATTGATTCCCACGTTATTTGAATCAACTTTGCGATTTGTAATAGATTTTTCCAATAATTTGACGGAAACCATTTCATCAGATTTGATACGATTTACAAGAAACTTATTTTTTAATCGACATGATTCCATGATTTTCATGTAATCTTGATCGGTGTATAGTCGTTGATGTGTTTTAAGAGCACATTCTACATCTCCGAAATGCGAGTCATTAGGTAGGAAGCTATGCCCAGAAAGCAAAAATGTCATTGAAATCGTTTCAAGAGAAGGATGATTTTGAAGGATGTGGATTAGCATTAAGACCAGCTTGATACTACGGCTTTGACCCCCACAGGAGTCGGACCATAAAGTTAGTTTCTTAACCGGGGCCTTTATATTTTCGTTAATATATTTACGTAAACACGATCCAATTTCCTGTGTTCCCCTTCCAGCCTCTCTTTCAGTCCATACATTAAAAACACCTTGTTTTGTGCTGCCAACATAAATACCCAAATTAAACAAATTCAATTGCCTTTTATAATATGCCACACCAGTTGGTATTTTAGGCAAAGAATGGGTTTTCTGGAGATCAAATGTAAGAGTTTCTGATGTTTCATCCTCCAGTGCACACAATAGATCAGCTTTCATCTGATTTCGCAGCTCTTCAGCTATTTCAAGGTGTTTTTTATGATCTCTTTCCAAGTCCTCTTTTGCCAACCCTTGTGACGAACTTACTTGGGCTTTGTACTTATCACACATACGACAAGTATCTTTATGCGGTGTTTTAAACTTTAAATTGAAATTTGAATAAAACACTTGTTTGTATTTTGTGAGGCTTACGGGCTGTTCCGTAATCTCTTTAAAGAGTTGATACATTTTTGCCAAATTTAGGTCAGGATGTAAATATTTCGAATCTGTATGGTTGCGGCAGTAATGTGACACATATGTTGGAAATGATGCTATATGCCCTTTAATTTTGTTAATTCTCCCTTCATCGATGGCATTTCGTCCCCCACTACTTCTTCCCCGTTTATCAAGAATAATGTCATTTTTAAATTGATCCAGGGCCACTCGGATTCTATGGTTGTTTATTTGAAGTGTGCTTAAAAATGTATCTTTACAAACGGAAACATTTGTAACGCGTTTTACCTCGTACACGTGGCTCCTGCCACACGAA
>CAJUYG010002694.1:12362-28543 GCA_910591675.1 Galerucella calmariensis | reverse complement strand
ATCATGAAATTAGACAAAAGATGAAAGGAGAAGATATCGTGAGGTTCATAAAAGCTCAAAGGTTAAAATGGTATGGACATGTAACTAGAAGGGAGCCATCAACAATAATAAGAAGAATAACAAACTGGACACCACAACTAAGCAGACTAAAAGGAAGACCGAAGACAAGATGGGAAGATCAAATTAGAGAAGATATACGAAAAATTAATATAAACAAATGGAAAATAGATATAAAGAACAGGAAAAAATGGAAGAAGATAACAGGAGAAGCAGAAACTCATAGTAATTTATAAAGGAAAATAAATAAGGAGAAAACAGCGGAGTGATTCACCGCAAAAAAAATGAATCTGATGAGCTTAAGTCAGCGGCCACCATTCCGATAGGAATGAATAGCCTATATATATCATGAGAACACTGGATTTAGATAATCGAAACCGAGTAATAAACTAGACATCATCCAGCTCTTCAAAGGGATTTATCCGTTCTTCAACAGTATATGGTCGTCTTTCCTACTCTACAAATTCCAATATTAGTTCCTCAAGATACATTGACAATAACAATGAAATGAAATACAAACAGAACCTAGATGCTACTAAACTACTATAAATGAATCAAATAAGCTTCTCGATTTCACCCTAAGCGATAATAACACAATCAATTTTAAAGTTGAAATAATCTTTGTTGCAAAATGTAAGCAAACATAAAAAAATCATGACACAGTTGTCAGTTAGAATATATGGTTAGAATAACGGAACACCACTTTCTTGTATTTAACTGTATGTTCTATGGTTAACATCAACTTGATAGTGGCAGCCACAAAACAGTCTAACCTATAGAAGTGAAAGTGTAATAGGATTACCTAGAATGAAAAAATGCGGTGTCAAACCCATCCACCTGAAGCGCTAGTTGCAATTGAGTTGTCGAAATAGGCGAGGCAGCTGAGGCCGAAAAACAGACTAAGGGAAGAAGAATTTCTGCGATCGCAGTAGATGGGTTCAGAACTATTTCATAGCGCTTTTTTAAATGGAAGTTTGTGCCCGATTTCACTAACCATTTCCCAAAGTCACCTAAAACTAATTTAGGAATTCCTAAATGCAATTTACATTTTACCACGCGCTAAGTAATACCTAAGAGTGATAATATGTATTTCACATCACTTTTTGATTAATCCTGAAAGGATTGTAGGAACAGTTTTGCGAGAGAGGCCCCTTTTTGTCCCAATAACAATCACAGCACACCCTCTAGCAGTTTAACTCTCATCTACAATTTGTATCCAAGTTATAATATCGTGCCCGGCCGCTTGAGAGCGCATTAGTAGCGTGACGTTGCAGAATCGCCCAATCGGAGGACGGAGGGAACGTCACGTGAACTGTCAATTATTGAAAGTTACAAAATGGTTATCACCCGTCAACTTTTCAGTTGTGTTTGGTTGTGTTTATTTGTTTCGCCTGTGATTCCGTTGGTTATCGTTGAATTGATTAATTACAGTTAAAGTTTGTATATTTAGTTTTTATTTTTAGTGAATTTAGTGGTTTAGTTCAGTATTTTAGTTTATGAACATTTAATTGTTTGTTGTATTATAAGACACGTAAATTTCAATATCTTTAATTGTGTAAATCACATGACATGTGGAGAAAAAGCCTGCAGATTAATAATTAGATGCACCATATATTTTTGGTGCAAACAAGTTAATAAAATAGCGGCAGGCAAAGACTCCAAATATGAAAGATATTTGAATATGTACAAGAATACCTCTTACATCGACCCCATCAAGGTGCAAGCACATAAATCTTATATCAATAGGATAAAGAGGAAAAAGTAAAATATTTTTTAAATATAGGTAGTAATAATAATAATACTGTTTGTCCATGACCACTTAATAAATAATAAGTCAATATTTTGTGGATTATGATAATCAATGATTTCAAGTTTCAAATTCTCCGTGGTGGAACTGTTTTTCCGAGATTTTTATATGTATGTATTAATTCAGGGATATCCATCTTATATTTAATCTTGTATTTAAAGTTAGGTAATATCCAAGTCGAATTTAGGAATTTCTAAATACGCGTGGTCCAACGTAAATTGCGTTTAGAAATTCCTAAATTCGACTTGGATATTACCTAACTTTACGAGACGGTTGGTGAAATCGAGCATTAGTTATTTCATATTTCCCGCTCTTTTAGTTATTCTTCTTCTTGCTCCTTTTTTGAGCTATATTCTGAGGGATAATTTACCCTTTTCTTGTATGTCACAGATTTCTTTAGTTCTGTGCTCCATGTATACTATCGCAGCGCGCGGCTGGCGCGGCGGACGGTCTCAATACTAATATATTAGATCTGAGATTTAGTGAAGGAGTTAGCCTGCTAGAGGGTGTGCTGTGATAACAATATATTGTGGTTCAAAATGTCTGCTGCAAACTTTGTAGGATTTATAAATCTGTTCAGCGCTTAATTCCTTTAATTTTGGATTGCGAATAAAGGCAACCCATTCATTCAACAACAAAGGGTCATGTTTGGGAAACCTATGTCGTTTTGATGTAATGTCTGTACACCCAGGAACGCAACACTTCACACCAACCATTATAAAGTTATTATAATATTATGAATTATCACATTTGATAACACTTACAGTACCTAATTGAAACACAAATAACAGCAGCAAATGGCAAAAGAAAACAATCTATAAAAGACAATGGTGACAGCAACTATATGACAGCTATGATGAATTTTAAAATTTTTTCTTCTTTTCGTGCTAAAGGCCTCAGCTGCCAGGCCTGTTTCGACAACTGAATTGCAACTAGCGCTTCAGGTGGATGGGTTTGAAACCTCATTTTTGTATTCAAGGTCATCCTATAAACTTTCACTTCTATAGGTTAGACTATTTTGTGATGGCAGCTAGGGTAGCCGAAAGTTTGACTACCAGCTAATGCAAACTGGCAGTTGATAAACCAACAGCCAAGATTTAGCCGAAGGCTACAATATTTAACCGAGCATTGATAAACCCGCCCTGATGGATTATATCTTGAAACATATTTTCTTCCTGAATTTTCAATGGTCTTTAAAAAGTGTATGTTATCAATGTCAGCTAAGCTCCCGGTAAGATTCCTAGTATTCAATGAATAAATAAATGGAAAAAGTTAACCCAATCAACAAACCTGAACAATCGTAAAAAATTTTTTGTACAACTGTCATTAAAAGTGACACTTTTAATGATAGCAAACAATGTTAAAAACGATTGTTTACATAGCAGCGTGTTAAAAATACTTTTAACACTAGTGTTAAAAATATTTTTAGCACGCTGCTATGTAAACGTCTGCCATTCACAACAATCTTTTGATTATTTGAATACTAAAATGCATTTTGAATTTATTGTCATTGCAAATTCGCTCGTTTCATTATCAAAATAGGGAAGTTGTACAAAAAACATTGTATGGTATTTGTGTTAAAAGTGATTTTATTTTGTTCGTGAAATTGTTCAATTCGCTCATTTCACAAACGTTTTCACTCACAAAATAAAACCTCACTTTTAACACTCATATCATAAATAACTATTATTTATCAACCAATTTTATTTCTCTATTTAGTATAGCCTGATAATATAATTTGGGATTTTCGGAAGAATAACACCCAATTGGCTTTGAAAAAAAGGAAGTGAATAGACATATATGCTAATCGATAGGGAGTTATCGTGGAATAAATATAAAACGAGGAATAATTTCCACTGAATGAGATGTTTTTGAAGAGGCTTTTCACCCCAACAGTTAAAATAAAAATCTAGATTTATTTGCATTTGTAGACGAGAGAATTCATTATGACGTCATAAAATGGATATAACTTCAGAAATGGGATTGAAAGACCGTAAAAGTAACTTTGTATTCCGGAAAGTTTTTCACAATTATTCATAATATCGAGAAAACTGCTGAGCTATTGGAAACCCCTTTCGATCCATTCCGAGAAAGCTACAATCATAGGCGCCCTTTTTTATATTCTTATTTTCAGGCATATAGTCAAATGCGGGTCATACGATTCAACAAAGACATACTCACTGTTTTTGTTTTCTTTTATTGCGTTTAATTATAACTTCCAAATAAAATCCGTAAGATGAATAAGACAGACTCAGGGATGCAATTTTGACGGAATAAAAAAGGATATGTATTTAGTTATCAACGATTCTAAGAAGTCTTTCACCAGCGAAGTTCTCATTTTAATGTCAGTTATGTCACATTGACAATAGGCATGATGACTGATTCTGAAAAACTGCTCCACGATATTTTAACGTATATACTTTATCTACAATAAATGTTATTATTGTAAGAAAAAAAGTTTTCAAACGAAATATTCAACTTTAAAAAACACATTTAAAATTATACGCCAAAATGCTAGGATAGTAATTGCGTCTGTCTATGACATCATCAATTCGTAAATACCATTTATAGGTGATCTGTGTCGATAGGTTACCTATGATCTCTGTCCTGTGGTAAAGTCGTCAAAGTCAAACCATAGACAGATTATATTTCTCTATGAGTCAAACTTCAAACACTTGACACATGAACCAAGCAAAGCCAACAAACAACAAAGTAAATTCAAAACAGTTGTTCGGGTCATAGATATTTGCGAAAGTACGACGTCACTCTCTTCTGATGGGTGTTTGAAATAAGATGGCGAATGGTTAAATTTTGTTCTTATATTTTTACTTAAATAAATGTAATCACACATGTGACATAAAATTAAGTAATTTCTTTAGAATCTCTGTATCTTATATAATTATATCAAATCAATATTTTAGTGACTCTTGGTGACTGTCATCATGCCTATTCAAAGTGACAATATGGATAATAAGAAGCAATTTTCCGGTAATCTCAAGCAAAAAAAATGGTACTCAATCTGATAGATTATTCCGAGAATGAATGAAAAAGTGGAAATTCGTCAACCAGTGTGCAGGAAACATCAATCATCACTATTTTCTCCGAGTATATTTGTCATCTCATATTTTGGTAGCCTCTGATTTAATACATATGGTTAGTGACCTTTGAGCCCGCACGATAAGAGCGCTTTTGACTATTGGGCGGAGTAGAATTCAATGAGACCTCTGGCGGAAAAAATTGTAACTGTCGCAACGAGTAAAATAATTCGTTTTGCATTGTTTTTGTATTATATGCAAAGCAACGTAATTACCGTGAATTCGTACTTTATTTGTTTAATTTTGTGTCAGTGACAAGTTTAAAACAGTGTTTTTCTATTTAACTCAACTGTCATCAATTCTGAGGTAATATTCTCATATAATCAGAGATATTATGGAAGAGATTATGTCATTCTATTTTTTGTTTTCATTGCAGATCAAAGAGAAAATAAGTCGGTATTAAAGATTTAAAATATTACTCAATACCAACCTACCTTCCCTGCATTTTTTATAGCTATAATTATATCAAACATAAAATAAAAACACGAAATCAGACCTAAAACTAAACTGTTAATTGAACGCTTGTTGTACTTTTCACTCAATACAAACCTACCTTCCCTGCAACTTTTGTAGATATAGTTATATCAAAAATTTAATAAAAACACGAAATCATACCTAAAACTAAACAGTTAATTGAACGCTTGTTGTACTTTTCACAAATATCAACCATACCTATTACTCCAAAAATAAAAATATTAGGAGTCAAAATTCAGTTAAACAACACAAAATACTAAAGCACAATCAAAGAAAAAGCAAAAGTTTTACAAAACACACACTGAAAATTACTAAAACAGCAAAATAAAACCACTTAAATATCAAAGGGCTCATACGGCAGCTGATTTGTTTTACTCGTTGCTAAGATGACATTGACATTTCAGAGCGCCATCTATCGAATTCTACTTTTCCCAATACTAGTAAGACACGAATAAATCGAAATGTATATTCCAAACTGTGTATTTTGGAATGCATCAAAAAATTTTTTCATTCTACAAAAAACGCTCTGTGTTGTCGCGTCTTTTATATCATGTAAGATACTTGAATATACTTGTCGAGCACATTCATGTATATGAATGGTCCATTGTCGAGTTCATACATTTATATAAGATCGCTTTCAAAAATGGAAATTCTCCATTCAAATTGACGTGTCTCGACTAAAATAGTTATTTATGTACTAAGGACGGCACACTGTCCTTTATATTCAACTTCACCTGAGAAATTTTGAGGGAATTATGAAAACAAAATGTATAAATTTTATATTTATTTTTATTCAGCCATGTATGTATATTGGGGTGACTTCACAGAGACCTAAGACATCTATTGCGCTTCATTACTTCTACTTAGTTCCTGTATAGGTACCTCTTGTATCCAATAGTATCGTAGGTGATGTGCCCTAGGAAGGTTATGAAGCAAAGAGCGAGAATAATGAGAGGAAGTTACAAATAAAATTTTATACAATATAACCAAGTCACAAGTCTTCTGCATTACTTCAAGAGTGACAGAAAACTTGGTTTAAGATGGAGAAGTTGTGGAGACAGAACTTTTCATACAAATTGAGAAAAAACGAGTGAACATTTATACAAAATTTTTGAATAATTTTTATAATTGTAATTATTGTACTATTGGTATTTATATAAATACATTGATACAAGTTTCATATGGCATGAATTATCACCTCCCAAGGGTCGTAAGTTGACTATTGTTTGTTCAGCCATCCTTTGCCGTTACGTCATAATGGGTGACGTATACGTCTGTTTTACGTATGTCTTATATTACTTGAATGTTATTTTACACTTAACCTCAAAATTATAATCAATGACATATGTTAAGAATTGTTTTCAAAATATGACAACTGAACTGTCAAAAGTAACAGATAAAATTTAGGTCCACCTTAGATAAGAAATACGTTAATGACGTCATAATTCCGGTCTCATCCATTTCATGAATGAGAGAGCAAGCTAGACAATGTATGACGTAACGGCAAAGGATGGCTGAACAAACTATAACAGACCTTTCTGGTAATTGTTACCAACGTTCTTCAAAACAGTATAAAAATGAGAGGCTCACAACATACGGAGGAAAAAAATGTCAGTTTTCGTAAAGGTCGACTAAAAAGGTCATCAACGTAGCATACTAGCATATATAAAATATTTCGAGTTGAGCACGGGTCACACTAGGCTGGTTGCCAGCCACGATTTAAGTGAGCTACTATTGTCAGCCATCGATCAACTTGGTGTGATCACCACCAGCCCGTGAATATTCTAGCGGCTCTTGAAGTTTGACATGTTCAGATTTTGGTAGCAGGAAACTACTAGCCTCTTGAACCAATTCCAGGACCAAATATTACACAAGATTGAGAAGTAAGTACAAATAAAGGATGCGGGCGCTTAAATCCAAAACCGATAAAAATGAGAAGAAAGATAGTACACTGGATCCCAGTATGGCATAGGAAGGGAGAAAGAAAACAATAAAAATAAAAGATGAGGATGAGAAGATACAAATGGATGGTAGAATTACATTTGAGAATGGGACAAAATGTGGAAAGATAACAAGACTATCCAGGAGTGGCATATTTTAAGATGAGAGAAGTAGGAAACTGTTCGACCTTCAATAATGCATTAAAATGCCTTAGTCTTAACCATAATCTTCAAGGTCTGATCGGTTTTATGGTGATAAACGAGATAAGGAATATTTTAAATTCATTTCCATTTGTTACGCCAATGTATATCAATAGAAAAGTTTGAGCTCACAATATAAAAATTCTTCCAGCTCTGAATATTGTCGGTGTATCTTTATACAACTGGAAATACCTTGGTGTTTTCGCAATCGTAATTCCAGGGAAAATAATTTACTGCACATAGTTATATATTTCGATATCGAACAACGTCAAATTGCTTTTAATACCATGACAAACAGATGATTGCACGTGATAGAAGAATTACTTGAACTTACTTAAATGAGAAAAAATTAGTGAACATGACTAAAATGACCTTACTTGATTGAAATATATGTTCTTTGGTAGGTATATTAGCAATAGTGTTCAAAATCAAATTTTGACCCATGTTTTATTAGTGCCAAATGGGATATTCGAAAATAGACTTGTCTTACATTCAGTCTTTGAATTAACTAAGAAAATTTACTCAAATTATGAAACTTATAGTGCAGATACGTCACTAGTTTAAATGTGAAGTGCGATAGTCTTCATTTGCTGTTCTATATTCCAGCTTCTTAATCTTTCTCCTGACTAGATGTCCTATAGGAGGTCATTGTAATGTACTAGAAGGATAAGAAGGGCTTTCTCCTTCATTTGGATGTTTGAGCTTGCTTGTAACCATGGAGACTAGATAAGAAGAACGGACTCATGCGGGAAAAATGACAAAATTTGTCCTTAAAATCGTCTATCTAGGCAGTTTGTTTTTTCATCGCGACGTCGCACACTGAAACTCCTGTACTCATTTTAAAACAGAAAACACAATAACCTTACTTTTTAAGGCGGGTACGCATATAAGCACAAACGCGAATGAGGCAATCCGAGGACGCATGAGCATACGTATGTGTACGTCTGAACGAAGCGAGCAAATTTGTTTACGCTGCTTATATGTGCTCAGTGGGGACGGAAATTAAATTTATTGGAACTTCTTTACGTCAGGTTATGTTTGAGAGACCGGAGGTCGCGACGCAAAAGATCTGACCGTTACGTTACGTTATGTTACGTTGCTTCGTTATGTGCCTTGCTTGCGTGCGTGTGCTCTCTCCTGAGTCTGCCTCTCGTTTACGAAGCAGCGATACATGTGCTTCGGCCGGGAATCGAACCCGGGTCGCCTGCGTGGAAAGCGAGCATTCTACCACTGAACCACCGATGCTTTATTAAAATTCTATGCAAAGCTGGTATTTGCAGTGCTGGTGATCTACTTGAATTTGTTCGGATAAATTTCTACTATCATTTCCATAATTTATTTTGCGCAATTGATCTTTTTTGTTTATTTACAGCATCGGTTGTCAGGACGGTAGGTTGTGTTTACTGGTTTCTAAGTATAACACGTCGGTAAGTGATTTACTTACCGTTCAGTACAAACAATTTCACCAAAATGCAAAATATATTTAAAACTGATCGAGGAGTATAAATGTCACTTTTGACATTCCGTTCATTTCGAAGAAATTTAAATTATTTTATTCGGAATTTATTTCAATACGATCGCGCAAAAAATGGTATAAGCATCTCGGACGTTAAGGGTAATTATAACGTTTGCATGTAGATTCCACTCGTAAAATTGGACAAAATGATGTGAGGATTAAGGGGTCCAGCACATTTACTTTTCGAAATACAGGGTGTTGAAATTTTGAAAACTTGAATGTTTTAAAATGGATGGATAAATTCATTTGACATTTGGCAGGTTGTTTTTAAATGTAAAAGGGCATATTTTGATAGAAATAGTAGTTTGTGCAACTAGTGTGGATATGATGGCCATATCGCACGAGGACGAAGTTTGCGATATGGACAATCCACACGAGTCGAACAGCATATTTTTTCTACGACCCACCTAAGAAAAAATCTAGAAAATAAAAATTTCTATAAACTGTAATATGACTTCAAATTGAAAATTTAACAATTCAATTTTATGTTTCCACTGATTTTTTGTGGGGAACGTACAGTTATTGAATGTCCAAATTGTATAATGCTACGGTTTCCCTTTTTAAATATACGATGATGTCATAAGTAGATGTTGCCAGTCGGACTCCCTCATGAAGGGTACCGTACCATTATCTATAATAATGAATATTCTGCTAAATATTTCAAACGTCTACCTGTTGTCGTTATTAATATCAAGCAGAATAATTATTTAAAAATAAAATTAACAATAAAAAAAAACTTCTTCACGGGGAATCGAACCCGGCCCTACCGCGTGAGAGGCTGGTTTGCTTACTACTTGACCACCGAGGAATATGCAAATTGTTCATCTATAACGTCAGATGTATTACATAATTTTTGCTTAAAAGGAACTAAAGTTCCTATCGCGTGTTCCGCGGTACGTTCTACTTTTTTTCGAATGTTTTGTCGCTTTATTCTTGGTTTCATACAATTTAACAGCAAAAAGAAATCTTCACACATCCTGGTGAAGCCTTGAAGAACCCACTCGTTTTATTGTCGGCCAAGAGATCTTTCAATAATCCGGTGTTATTTTCAGCTAGTTGTCTTTTTCTGTTCAGATATAATTGCGACGACCATCGTTTTGGTATTTTCTGCTTTTTCTTTTTCAATAAGCTACTAGAAATTATAAAATACGCAGCACGTTCAGCGTGAGATTTATGATTGGTTCTCATTATTCTTGAGTCAGATGTTATGGTACATGCTTCAAACTGGCTCTGGTATAACCAAAAATTTGAATACAGGGAATTCGATCTCCATGATTGTAGCTATCAAACATTTATGTGTTTATTTCGTCGATGCGGTAATTTCTTACCTCAAATTAAATGACATATGACAAATGAACAAATAAATTACTGAAAAAAGTAGCATCGATTGGTAACACCGAATCATTCCATATTATTTTGCAATCCACTTCTCATAAATCGCAAAGATCAACAACGGAGGAAGCTGCAGGTAATTTTTGTCGCTGTCGAAGTGACAATTGCATTGTGACATATATGTGATTTCTCATATTATAAATTGAATTATCTTGATAAAGTATTGAACTGATTATTTATTTTGTAATAACATGTCATAAAATCATAAATTAAGTTCAACTAATCTGTAACACGATGTTCATCGACTGTTAATTTTAGTTACGAAATTCGCCGAGTCATCTAGTATATTATAAAAGTTACTATTTTATGGTTACTTTGGTGCTCGAAATAAGAAGGAAAGTTTATCTTTAGTACGTAAGTGAAATACAGGGATAATAAAATGGGTTAAATTTGGTGAGAAAAACTATTTAATGTGAAACATTATCTTGTGTAATGTGAACATCATAAAATGATGTTCCTCATATAAAACAAGTGTAAAATTCTGCCAATAAATTCCTTATAGCTCGGACATAAGTAGGTTGCCATTGAAAAATAGATAAAACTTCTGCTACAATAATGATATGTGAGTATTGCAACAAAATTCTCACTTATCAACTAACTTAATAATTATCCAAAAGATTCAATTCCAAAAAGTGACATATTATGTGAGATTTGTTCATTGACGAACGAAATTTTGGACAGCTACAAATAGAGCATCTCCTTCTTTCATTTTGGATGCTTGCATTCAAAATTACAATAAGAAAGTATAATATGGGTGACTAGTGAAAGTGGCATCTTTGTTTTCTTGGAATCCCATTACTCTCAAATTAGGACGGAAATAATTTGTCTCGCTTTTTGCTGCAATCATTCAACGTTTTGTGGTGTTGTAGCAAACTGTATGCTTTCAGTATATTTCTGCTACCAGTGCTATTGGTCATATCTTGTTTCCAAAACGGTTGCCACCTGCCCATGGAGCGACACTATTAATCAAGTCGGCATTTGGTTTCAGTCCAATCATTGGCTATGGCAGCACCTTAAAATTGGGGTCAATATGTTTTCCATAAATTAAATGTGAATGGTTCCAGGGTCTTGTTAGAGTAGTTTTGAGAAACTGTACTGTGAATGAACCTAGTTAAATTAAAGAGGAGGACCAGGTCACGCCTCCAATTTCAATACTAGTTTCTCAAGCTTGGGTACGAATTATTTTTCAAAGTAAAGCCAATACAAAAATGACACTCCATCTAGATCATTAGATAATTAAGGCCGGAGAATCCTACTCGAAACAGTATCCATAAAACGTGTTTAGCATGAATAACTCTTGGGATTGTTTCTACTCTCAGCCTTTTCGCGTTAACAGTTATGAGTTTATAAGACCCATACATGGTTGTTGAAAATCGTAAAAACATTGGTGTAACCATCCATAGGGACTAGAAGGTTCAGGGCTTGTCCCCTAAAATCCTAAATAATACACATTGCTATTTATATCGATTAAATGCTACATGGACTGTTTATCACTGCTTTGTCTTTTATTGTTCTACGTAGAACCGTTAAAAATATTGACTCTTGTAGCTTTCGGGCCATTGTTTTTGGTTGAAATATAAAAATTCAGAGATGAAACGTTTTATGGTGTAGAAAACGTAAACAGGGTGAAAATACAAATATAGCTATCAAAAATATTGCGGTGAGAGTGAATTTACAATTATTGTTCCATTCAACTTATAGCCGTCTGAAGCACAACGATGTGAATAAACCTTCAATGAATGGTGAACCTTAGGCAGTCGGGTTGTCGGGATTAACACACTGACTGTCGATGTAACACGAGTTTCATGTCTATAGTTGAAATAATACCCTTCTTGGTGTGCGTCATCGATTGTTAATGTCTTTCTAACACATTACGTAGGAAGAAATAGAAAAAAAGGCAGGTCTGTGATTAATCCTAATCAAAATATCACAATAATGAACCGTTCAAATGTATTACAAACGTTAACCTTAATCTTTGACTTACAAAAATTTGATTGGATGATGTTTAGATTACGCGCCAGCGCAACCTATCAATCGCGATATTAAAATACTATGAAGGCGTTACTTCCGTAGCGGCAATAGGTCTTAAGTCTTTTTCTACTGTCACACTGACAGTTCTTGACAGCTCTGTACTTCGTTGTGTACGGTCAATTATTATTTATCAAAAGTGAATATTAATCTTATTGTTTTATTCATATGAATTATACAAAAATATGCATGAATACACGGAAAAACATCAGTATTTTGAAAGTTCTCAAGTATTTTCAGTTAGAAAAAGAAGCTGGTAATTATTAATTGCATAACCTTTTCGAATTTGGCTGAATACGATCCTGATGATTTTATTTATCAAATTTAAGGTTAGCCATATGTCAAAATAGCAAATAAAATAAACGACATGCCGAAAACCCGGATATACGTCACAATCGATTACGCATACCAAGAAGGATATTATTTAACTATACATGCAAATGCATATAGTTCATATAATAGCCTTCTTGGTGAGCGTCATCGTTTGTGACGTATATCCGGGTTTTGGGTATGTCGTTCATTTTATTTGCTATTTTGGCATATAGATAACCTCAAAAATTTGATAAATGGAATCATCTTATTCAGCCAAATTCGAAAAGGCTATAAAACTAGTAATTATCACTTCCTTTTTCTAACTTAAAATACTGAGGAAGTTCCAAAATGCTGATAATCCTTCTTGCATCCAGGCATATTTTTGTGTTATTTGAATGAATATCACAATAAGTTTAATATTCACTTTTCATGAATAAGAATTGACCGTAAACAACAAAGTACAGATCTGACGAGAACTGTCAGTGGGACATTAGAAAAAGACGTATGACACATTGCCGATACGAAATATACGTCTGCTTACTATTTTGACAATAGGATTTCTCCCGATTGATAGGTCATCAACTCATACAATTTTTCAAGTCAAATATTAGTGTAAACGTTTGTAATACATTTAAACGGTTCATTATTGTGATACTTTGATTATGATTAATTACAGACCTGCCTTTTTCTCCATTCCATCCAACGTAATGTGCTAAAAGGATATTAACAATTGAAGACACACACCAAGAAGGGTATTATATTATGAACTCAAAGAATACACACAGCTTCCTTGGTACAGACTAACACATATACAATAGCTAACAACTACAACCCGTATTTGAGAGGTTTTGTTATGTTCGGTTATTATTTCTCTTCATGGGTATTTATATTAAATACAGTTTTAATTTGAAGTTGAACTATTTATTTTGGCATCCACCCCATATTCGCACAATTTAGCTGGTAAAATAGTAACTCATCAAAATTTTCTCAATATTATACATTTACAAATAATATTGAACAAAGAAACAGCTTAAAATTTAATAAAATGTGACGCAGTAATTTACATTTCACGTAAAGTTGGAATATCCATTTCGATGTTGAATTTGACAGCTGAAAATATCTAATTTCTATATCATGAAAAATGTACGTAAAATCAGTTTTATAGAATGTAACAAAATCAATCATATTTCGAAGATAATAAACATTCCAACCATGACATAATGCACTGTGCCGAGCATCAAACATTGATTGAAATGTAGTTGACAACGTTGATAAAATATGAAATCAAACCTTTGCTGGGGCATCAGCTTGAAATCTCCACCTGCTGCAAAATGTTCTCTGAACGTTCCCCATTTCACTTTGTGACAGCGAGGCCGGAAAAAAAACGTTAGAGAAATTCAGCTTAGTCTGTAAATTGACATTATACCTTTAGTATTTCTCGCTCTTTCGGTCTCTTTGGTGAAATAAATTGTTGGAATGTTTCGTCGAAATGACGAATTTAGGCAAACATTTTAAAGTGGTGGAAAATTGTCATAAATTTACATAAAAAGGGTTCTTTAAAAGTTTAAGCCACTCTGCTTGAATTTATGTATTATAAATCAGTTATCAATGAACTTTTCAGAAGTTTTAAAAACCTGGATTCCGTAATCGTTGGCTGGAAATTAAGTACCGCGTGTGAAACTGAGATCTCCGGAGCATGGGTCAATTGAGTTTTTTAAATTCTGGCCCCCATGTGAAACTAACAAAAATATTCGACAACTAGATAATCAATCATATTTTCAAGTTTAAATCAGGACTAATCAAACTGAACCAATGACGTGGAAGACAGTGTGTCGTAAGTTTAAACTTGGGAGTCACACGATCAATATTTTTACCTAAAACTTCTTCACGGTTGAAGAGTTATTCAATTTAAAAACTTTCTATTCGAATGCACATTTATTATTAATTTTGTTGAAAACTTTTATTGCTCTGACAAGCTTAGCAGTAATTTTAGCATACAAAGCTGGAAGCATACAGAAGACGGAGAACTTAGGCAAACGTTCCTCTTCTATCCAGTAATCTCCCAGGTGCTGTGCTCTAGGATTCTGGAGTGCTGTGCAGTTGGAAAGTATGTGGATGGAGGTTTCTTCTTCCATTCCACAAAATCTGCATTCTTCTTCCTCCACTATTTTGAGCTTTTTCAGGTGTCCATTCAGGCGACAATGTCCCGAGGATCCCTGTTAAAACTCTTAGCGCAGTTTTACTTTGACTTATGCATTCTTTTGATCTCAACAGGTTGTAGTCACCCAGAAAAGTATTTGATTGTATAAGCCCTACTAGATCCTTCCAATGGTCAGATCTTCTCTTTTTCTCGGCTTTACTTATTTCTTCAAATATTACATTGGGGCTGATTCCGCAAAAGGGTTCGGGCCCCCAGAAAGGTATTTCAGAACGTACTTGTGATACTGACCCCATCACAAGATACTGCATATAATTTTCCATATCATTTGGCAACTGCAAAAAGAAAAGTGAACGATTAAAATTGATAATGAGAATTATAGACAAGACCAAAACAAACATAACCTCAATAAATTAGTTATTCCATAGCCTCAATATTTCAACTATTTCACGTCAAACAAACGTTTTAAGTTTGAGAAATATAGGGCCATTCGTACCGGTTACACTTAAACGTTAAGTGTCACTCAAATCCACTTAGTGTCACTTAGTCGTTCGCACCGTATTTAAAGGCACCCTTAACGCGACGTTGAGGATACCTTAACTAAGCTCGGAATATCCACGGCTTAAAGTTCCACTTAACCTCGAAATACTAATTTTGAAGTTGATTTATGACAGTTTAGAACTGAGTAAATTGTGCTTTGGTAGATGGTAGATCTTTGTATTTGTAATTTGTCTTATCGGAATGGAAATGTTAGAAGATGATGACGATTTAGAAATAATTGATATAATTGAAGAGGAACGATTATTTTAATACATTCGATCCTTGGACGTTTTTTCTCAGACTTAGAATGACGAAGGAAACTGCTCTATATTTTCTTGGAGAAATTGAAATTGTTTATTTTCTATGACATTTTTATACTTGCTAATAATATCTAATGATAATGATTTTTCACGTGTTGTGAAATTTATTCCACGAGATCGTTTTTCTACGCTCATTTAAACTACTAAAATGACTCGGAAGAAAAAATACTTATCAAAACGTCAAAACCAAAGATGACACCAACTAATATCAAACGCATAGATTAAACTGGATCAAACTGCCGTTAATTGGTTAATTCCTGACAAAATCTTCTTTTTCAAAAAAAAAGATTTTAAAATTGCGGCGTTGTCAAATGGAACCTCCCACTTAGTTAAGGGAGGTA
>CAJUYG010002694.1:0-12352 GCA_910591675.1 Galerucella calmariensis | reverse complement strand
AATTGCGGCGTTGTCAAATGGAACCTCCCACTTAGTTAAGGGAGGTACGGCGCGAACGAAGTTCCACTTAAATTATAAGTGTCACTTAGCTAAGTATGACATTTTAGGATAATCGGTGCGAATGGCCCATAAATATATTATGATAACATACTCACATCAAAGTGGTCTTCACAGAAATAAAGTGGCGAATTCGTGACTACGTCGTTCGGGTTTCGCCTTGCGAGCTTCAACCACTTATCTCTTATTATTTTCTTGTTTGGAACATGTAAAAACACTTTGTTGGGTGTTCTTATTGATGTGTTTTTACACTGCGGTACTGCACACCACTTATAAACTTTGGAATTCATTTTTATGACACGAATTAATTTAATGTTTTGTTTACTTTCTTCGCTACGCATAGACACAATGACATGTTTACCTAGGCGTGACGTCAGAGCCGACACCTGCGAGCTGTTTTCGCGCACTATTTAAAAAATATCAGTCAAATGGCTTCAAACTTCGTTAAACTTAAGTTTATTACCGAAATAAAGGTTTTTTCGTAAAAAGTGAATGTGTACCCACATGACGGAAGAGTATTTCAAAATCTATCGTCACGCCTATTATTATCATGGTACAGCGAATGCACATAAGTTACAAAATGCACTAAAATATCAACTCGAACATCCCATTATAATACTGAAAATGAAGCCAGTCACAACACGACAAGTCAAAATTAAAATGTTCTCTGTTGCCATGCATATTTTTCTACATAATATCAACTAGAAGCTACTGAAATAATATGATATGACCCATCTAGTAACATGTTAGTGGCTACTTCTTTCAAGTAGAGTATTTAATAGCTACTAGTGCTGTGACTATGAATAAGGATGATTAGGATTATCATTATGAAAGAAAATAATGTTAATAAGCAATGTAGGCATTCATTTTCTTTTCCATTTATGGGGTAGGTAGAAGGGAAATAATCGAGAATTACAACAAAGAAATGCTAACGTACCCAAAGCGACTAACATTATTTTTGGAATGCTAATACAGTGTGACGTTTCCTAGCTTGAATAGGAGGGTAATATACAAGTAACAAAAGGCGTTAAAAGTTGGCTGATGTCTCATTATTTTTTGTCGTGCCTTCGAGAAAAATGATAATGTTTGTTTTTTTATTTTGGGTTGAGACAAGAGCATCGTAAATATTTGCATTTTTATGTGAGTTGCCGGGTTTTTGTGGTTTTCACTATACGCTTACTCTGAATTAGGACGCATCCAGGCATCTTTTTATCACTTGAGATTTTGCTACTTTTATAACTAAGTACGGAACTTTTTCCTATTTGCACAAAGTTATACATTGAATAATCATATGAATTCATCTTAGGACGTGGAAAGTTGATCTGAAAACGACGAACTGTATTCTAGATCAAACATAAAATAGCGCTATCTATTCCAGATGCGATAAACCAAATACTTAATCTTATTTGATTAGAATACATTATAGTCTGTTCCAACAAGAGTATTGGAACGCACTAATCCCCTATCTAACAGGTGGTTCTTTGATATTACAGAGTAGTACTCAAAATTGACGAAGAATTTTATTATAACTCAATAGTATTTTAGGAAAGTACATAATTCCAAGTGCCACCACATTTTTAGTTAATAAAAGAGAACTTAGAAGCCTATACTAAAATGAGATTGAAGATATATGTAGCCTTAATGGACGACACAGCACACCAACCAGCAGAGTCAACAATTAAATGTTATAAATTCAAGTACAACATGTGTTGTCATGCTTTTTTACAATTAGATCTTTATAACATCAGTTTGTTTATAAAATCATTTTTTGTATAAATTCCAAAATTAGTTTCTTTGTGTATTTTTGAGAATAAAGTTCTTTTTTATAAGTTACAAAGTGAATCGATTAACATTTCTATATTCTAGGAGAAAATATCATTAATGTAGTTAAAGCCGAAAGACTACGGTGGTGGGAACACATTCATCGCAGACAACCAGAGAAGCTAATAAGAAAAATCACTGCATGGACACCACAAACAACAAGACCAAGGGGAAGGCCAAAACAAAAATGGGGAAATAAAATAATCGATGACATTAGAACTCTTGATATTAGAAACTGGAATAAACTGTGCCAGGGCAGGAAGAAGTGGAGAGAAATTGTAGACAAGGCAGAAAAACACAAAAAACCATGAAGAAAAATAGATCTTAGATAACAAGGTGGATTGATTCACCGCAAAAAGGGAACCCAAGAACTCCAAGAAGGAGCGCTAATCATTTCTACAGAAATGTAAAGGCTAATATACAGGGTGGAGCAATCTTCTGACATTGGTGGATTACATCGTTGTGGTGAGAGATAGAACTTTATAATTTTGTGTGTGCTAATACAGTTACTGAGGGCACATTTTGAAAATACTTTCGATTCTACAGGGTGTTCCAAAACCACGTAGCAGCACAAACTTACATTTTTTTTAATGGAATGTACTATATTTTGTTCAAGAATCGAAAAGATCTCAACGAGAGCGTTACAAAAATATAGCACTCTAATCTATTATAAGGGTGTTTTACAAAGATATGGCCAATTATTAGCAAAAAAGACCTCCTCTTTAACACTCTGCAGAACAGTAAATTAAAATAAATCAGGAGGTCTTTGTGTTCAAATGTCAAACACACATCATTGGCTGTGCTCAGTATTAATTACTTTTTTCATCTGTGGCTTCTTTAATGCAGGGTGAAACAAAACGCAAATCAAGCAATATCTCAAAATTTTAAAATGAATCACCCTATAAGTCTTTTTACAATTTGTTAGTACAATTAATAAACTTTCAAACGATGTAGTAAACTTAGGGCATTAGTTAATGGAAAATCGTAGATATTTTATGATAATGGTCAAAAACAAGTATTTTACATACACAAATAAAATGGTATTAAATTTTTACGTGTAAATCTTGTAAATTTTAACATTTCTAAGGCATATATTTTAATCGTAATTTTGGATGCATCCACAATATCTTTCAAGAATTGTTATTATAGGCTTGTTTGAGAATGGGCGAAACATAATCAAGCTATATTTTTGATTATATCAAGTGGGCTACTATCAAAGTGAAAGTGAAAGTGAAAGTATATATGTCTCGAAGATGTACCATCAACTGGTTCGGTAGGTAAAAGTATAGATGTCTTGAAGATGTACTAGCAACTGGTTCAGTAGGTAAAAGTGAAAATGTCCTGAAGATGTAGCAGCAACTGGTTCGGCAGATAAAGATAGATGCCTTGAAGATGTACAATTATAACTGGTTTGGTAGGTGAAAGTATAGATGTCTTGAAGATGTACTATCAAATGGTTAGGTGGATGAGAGTATAAATGATGAAATGAAAAAATTTTATCCGATAACATCTTCATTATACTTGAACTAAGTTCAATACATATTCGTGACTGTTTGGCTAACACAGTAGCTTTGAGTGTTTGAGCGTTTGAGAAAGCTACTGTGAAGATTTGAGCGATTAATTGAATTGTTTCATTTTATCGTTTAATATAGATCTTCATGAAGTGAAAGTCTCATCTACTCAATTTTTGAAAGTATAGATGTCTTGAAGATGTACTAGCAGGTATGCTAGGGACCCTTAATGTGGCCTAGATATATCCTAGTGGCTTTAGCGGTATCCTTAGAGCGCCGCTTACCTGAAAGTAAAGTGAGAAAATAATAGTTATTCATGTATTAAGTGATACATTATCGCTTGAGAGTAACGGTTACCGCGCGTAAATACTCGAAAGCAATAATGTCACGCTTTTGCTCGTGATACATACAACATTTTTTCTGCAATCACTTAATTGTTTCTATTAAAGACAAATATAAAGTAGAATTCATAAAAACTCTTAAAATCTGTCAGTTTAAAGTTTTATATCGGTCACTATCAATACAATTGTGTTTGTAGTATCGGTTGTTATGAGCAACGAGCGTTTTGCCATTTTTTACGCTCGGCGAGCGTAAAGTAACTCTCCTCAAGAAACGTCAACATTTCGTTGTCAATGGCAAGCGAAAAAGCCTACTTTTCAATGTGATTGTAGAAAAAATATTTCATGTGATGCAAATCGTCTTAACGGTTTTTAAATGAAATTTGATGATTATAAGGTATAATTTTTAACTTGCCACAGCAGTTAAATGTGGAAAACTGAGAAAATAAATGAAATTATCGAAGTAAAAAATGTAGCTATATAATTGACAACAGTCGTGAAACTACAATAAAAAAAGGTTAGTAAAATTAAAAATACTTAGCACTTAAACATATGTTTGTGAAGTTGAAGTCCAGATAAAGTTGTACTTTAACTATTGGAACTTTGAGGAAACTGTAGTAGGTACTCAACGAACTTGTTTCCCAGGAAACTGTTATAGGTACTCCACGAACTTGTATCCCAGGAAACTGTTATAGGTACTCCAAGAACTTGTTTAATTCAGGAAATGTATCCCAGGAAACTGTATTACTCAGGAAACTTTATGTGTCCAATAAGCGGGACGGAAAAAGTACGCCTTGCTTCCAAGACGGTCAGTAGCGAAAAAGGCGAGTCTGTCGTTCTCAAAAATGAAAGCGGCCGTTGGCATATGTCAATTGTCTCAACAGTGAGTGTTGGGGAATGGGAAGTAGCTGATGAGACGACTAGCGGGATTAGAAAATGATTCACTATATAGATTTGAAGATCGAGTCAGGTCGATATATTAGTACATTTTTCTTACTACGAGCTCTCAGTTCATCCTATTAGTGAATTCACATTGATAACAAAGATCTCGAAATTCTTTTCCAACAAGGAAATTTGAATGTGCTACAAATTGAACTAGTTTATGCCCTTCTTTAACACTTTAGCAAACCAATAAAAATATTTTCATTGGTCATTGTTCACGGGAACGTGACTGTGGTCGATAAAACCGTTCAAATATCTTTCTGCCATATTCGACGCTACCTTCTCCAGACGACTAATTGTTTTATTTTATGCTTTTTAGTCTCATATCTACGGAAAATTGAGTCAGAGGCGGATTATACCAAAGGAAAATAGAAAGGCCATATCCGATATCCATTTTAAATTGAACAATCACTTATGTATCTTTCATAATCAATAAATACTGCTTTGAGAACCGTGATTTTATAACAGCTCTAACTGTGAAGTGAGGATTTTGTAAAATAATTATAGTGATACGAGCCCGGGCCATTCAAGTACGATGGTACGATGACACCATCCCGAAATCGAAAAACTTTATATTTTTCAGTGAAATGGAATTTAAAATAAACATTTTTTATCATTTCATAAGCTAACATCAATAATAATGGGTGTACCTATAGTAATACTACAAGAGATATTTTATACTAGGTATAGTTATTCTGCTTCATCCACAGTTATTTATTGTTCTTAAGAAACCTTATCAATGAAACTGGTGAAAATACTCGTAGCTCAAATTTACTCATACTTAATTAATTTGTCATATTTGGTTAGTGGCTTCAAACAAACATTTTCGCTAAGCAAAATTGAGAAATGTGAAATCGTCCATGATATTCAAATTATTGGAGTAGCAAACAATGTTAACTTTTGACAGCTCCTGTTGTCGCTGTTGGTGGTGTTAGGAGCAGACGCCATGGTCGGCAATATTGGGCTGGGGGCCACAAATTCTATTTAGTTTCAATTGTTCACTGGTGAACAACGGATGATAGTTAGACTTCAATTGAAAATTATTTCTTGGGAGTATCTAAAAAGCCATCATTTTGTGGTTTTGTTGAGTGTGGAAATTTGATCTCTTTGTGCACCTGAATATATTGCACTCGATTTTGCATTGGAATCACATAACTAATAATTGACTTTTTCATCGTCTGACATCATTTAACTTATAATTAAATTCAATTCAGAGACAGTTTACTGACTGCGCCATGTGTTATTTGTAAAGGTTCCATCATTTTCAATAAAATATATATTTCATTGACATGCTCCCACAAACTACACGTTGGTTTTTTCCTAGAATACTTGACAGCACATGCAAAGACACACAGAGGTTCAACTAATGTCTAAATCAATTTGTTTTATTAAGCAAGTATTGAGATTAACTATTTTCTTGGTTACATCGTATGCAAAACTTTTTCTCCAGTTTTTTTGAATCATTTTTTTACAACTACCTGTAACGTTGTTATTATGTTAAACGTTAGCGTTTATTAATAAAAACTACGGATCATTTTTGGCTTGTAGTTTTATTAAAACTCATATTGTAACTGCTGACATTTTATATGATTGATACATTGGCAGTTCAGCTCATCCAAGTGGTAGTAACCGTACCAGAAAAAGATAATCGCAACTCTATTTGGTGGAACAAATGCCTAGAAAAGCGAAGAAAAGAAGTTCGACGACTATTTAACCGAGCTAAAGAGTCAGGCAACTGGGAGCTTTATAAAACTACTCTAACAAGCTACAATAAAGAAATCAGAAAGGCAAAGCGGGAGTCTTGGAAAAAGTTCTGTGAGAGTATTTCTGATTCGTAGTACTAGAATTCACAGGATTCTCTCTAAAGAATCTATTGCCGAGATTGGGTCGATGAAGCGACCTGATGGCACTTTCACGACCTCAAGAAAAGAAACGTTGGAGCTTTTGATTAAAAATCACTTTCCTGGAAGTTTGACTCTGGATAACAATCGACCTCCGCACTTTGAGGGCGCTAGGCGGCCAAAAAATATCGATTGGGAGGCTGCCAAGGAAGTTATCACAGCACCGGCAGTTGAATGGGCAATCAAATCTTTTCAGCCTTTCAAATCTCCCGGTGAGGATGGCATATTTCCAGTTCTGCTGCAAAATGGAATGGAATTACACTTACCCATCCTCATTAAATTGTATAGAGCTAGTCTGGCGTGGAATTACATACCACTCAGTTGGTTGGCGGCTAGGGTGGTATATATACCAAAAGTGGGGTGCACAGACCCACACCCTCAATCAGTCAGACCCTAAATCAGTCAGACCAATTAACCTAACATCTTTCCTTCTTGAAGGACTTGAAAAAGCACTGGATTGCTACATCAGGCGGGTAGCTTTAATTCCCCCCTGAGCATCCATCAATATGCTTATCAAACTGGCAAATCAACAGATTTAGCTTCACACAACCTTGTTGAGAAAATCACACAATCCCTTAATAACAAGAAGATTGCGGTGGCCAAATTTCTTGACATTGAAGGAGCATTTAACAATGCTCTACCGACCTCCATTGGTTCAGCTTCGACTGAAAAGGGCATCAAACCAACCATTACTGGTTGGATATATGCCATGCTCACAAATAGGACAGCCACTTCATCTCTTCAGGACGAGATCATCAACTTTAAGGTTTCCAGGGGATGCCCACAAGGCGGAGTACTATCTCCCCTACTGTGGTCTCTCTTGATGGATAACTTGCTTAGCGATCTCGAAAGAGAAGGGGTAGAACTGCAAGCGTGTGCAGACGACCTTGTCATCTTGGCAAGGACCAAGTCAGAAAGGGTAGTATATAATATCCTCCAAAAGACGTTGGACGATGTCCACAGTTGGTGTCAGAGGGAACAGATGTCTGTTAACCCTAGCAAAACTGTAATAGTTCCCTTCACTAGGAAAAGGAAGTTGGAGGATTTTCCACCACTTTCCTACAATGGTGAGGTTATTCCATTTGCAGCGGAAGTAAAATATTTGGGGATTATACTAGATAAGAAACTTACTTGGAGCGCTCACTTGAAAAAAGTTATCCATAATTCCAGACTATCTTTGTGGACATGTCGCAGAATCTGTGGAAAATCTTGGGGCTTGGGACCCAAACAAATCTATTGAATATCTGTGATGATCGTTAGACCAATTGTCACATATGGAGCTATTGCCTGGTGGCCAAAAGCTTTACAGCGAACGGCCCAAGTAAAGCTCTCTGGTTTACAGAGACAAGTTTCTCTGGCAATCACTGGTGCTATCAGCTCCACACCGTCAGCAGCCATGGAAATCCTTCTGGACCTACCTCCTCTCTATATATTTTTGGAAATAGAGGCTAGATGGACAGTATACAGAATTGTACATATTTCTAAATGCACAAATCGGGCTCATGCAGAACGAAGCAGAATACTAGCGGACAGTGAAAGTCACAGTATTCTGGGAATGACCTCCGACATAATGCCTCCAACAGTAAACAAACGTGGCCATATCGAATGTTTTCAAATAGTAAATTTTGATTGAAATGGCTACGTCTATTGACAGTTGCTAAGATGTTGCTAGGGAAGCCGTGCGATTTACCTTACAGCTGTGCGTTTTTTTTACAGTGCGTAATAGACGTCATTACATTGATACTGACTGTGTGTTATTGACTGATTACAGGGGGGGTCGTAGGTAAACATAATAACAACGTTACACTACCCGTTACACTACAACTAGCCAATTTAGGTACAACTAACCTTCAGAATATACCATGGGGTGCGCTAAAAATTTCAGTGATGCCCCACTATCTGGAACTTTAAGGATAATTTGACCTTTATTGCCCCTTTCAATTTGAAAAAAAATTTGGATCATTCATAGCATGAAAATGAGATTATTAACTGCATTTTAAGCATACGCATAACCTCGCTATTTATTATTTCAGCGTTTCAATATAAATCTTATACCCATACCCTTATCAACGTAATCACGAATGGTTTTTTACAGTTCAGTGAAATTCAAAATATTTACCCTAATGTTCTGCAATTTCCTCTATTTATCATTTCGGGATGTAAGATCCGACCCTGAGTTGGGGACGGAAGGAATCCGATTTAATATCTGGTGAAGTGTAGGTGAGTGTAGTGGTACTAATGAGTAAATACCATGATGCCCCTATTATGCCAGGTATGCGGGATGCCAAGCCAACTTTGCTCTCTTCTTCTTTACCCCACCCTACATATTTTATGTTCCCGACCTCAACGAAATGCATTTTATTTTTCAAGAACTGTCGGACTGTTAATGGCTTTCCTTTTTTTATTTGCTTTTTCCATTTCGTATACTTGGAAGAAATATGTTTCTACTATTTCATATGAATCGAATTTCCAGCTATTAGGTAAAATTGTTAGTTTGATTGAATGTTTCACATATATTCATCTAAATATATCTTTTTCTCGCTAACTCTTCATAACTCTTTTTTTTTATTCATTTTTATATCTCTGTCTTCGTTTATGTAATGGATTCTCTTTGTCTCAATTGGTTTCTCTATTTCCTCGCTCTTTCCCTTTCCCTTTCCCTTCCCCTTTTCCTTTTCCTTTTCCTTTTCCTTTCCCTTTCCCTTTCCCTCCCCCTTTCCCTTTCCCTCCCCCTTTCCCTTCCCCTCTCCCTTCCCCTCACCCTTTCCCTTCCCCTTCCCCTTCCCCTTCCCCTTCCCCTTCCCCTCCACCTTCCCCTCCACCTTCCCCTTCCCTTTCCCTTTCCCATTCCCTTCTCCTTTCATTTTCCCTTTCTCTTTCATATTTCATATTGCCGTGTCGTTTCTTCTTCTGAATAATTTGTATTTTCACTCCCGTACTATCAGAATATTGTGAAGTTTTATATTACAAATTGATGGTAAATAAATAAATGTATGTATGTATGACGTTTACAGACCATTTCCAAATAGATCAGTTTCGTATTGACGCAAACATGTTTTTGACAGACGAGATGAGGAGAGTCAAAAGCGTATTGATATAGTGCTAACATTGTTTGGTTTGAATGCAAGTGCTGTTGGTTGAAATATGTCGAATGCTGACGAAAAATTAAAAGAGCAGGTTTGTAAATTTGGGGATTTGCTCAAAAGATAAGAAAATAATAGCTTCTGTAAGTTCCTTGTGGCATTACTTATTATTTTTCCTCTTATTTTTCGGGAATCAAACCACAATATTGTTTTTTATTTCGTCGACGTTTCGGTAGCGTTCCAGCTGCCGTTGTCTAGATTAGCTAGTAATAAAATAATTTTTGGTACCTATCTGACCCAACGAAAAAAATATGACAACTAGACAATCAATATTTTGAAGTTTAAGACTACAAAACTTTGTTGTCAAATTTTATTAAGGTCCATTCATAGTAGATCACATCTCTGGTAAAATGTGAAATAATAGTTATTTACGTAATTAGTGGGATATGGACAGTGAAGTGCACGTTCCAGGAACGGTTTTTATTGGGATAGCGCTTTTTTTCGCTTATTTTGGAAATGTTGTTAATAAAACGCGTTTGTTGTTACTTTTTTGTGTATGATTATTTTTGTTTTCAAAATATGTATAATTCATTTTGGTTATTTTGTGTATTGAAGTGTGTATCGATTAGCAACTATTCAAATGATAGATCATAAGAAAACCTGGATAAAAACTTATGATGATATCCTGATAACGCAGGTAATTGGAAATTTCTCTTTCTTACATTGGTAACCAAATTTGACTACATTCGGCTGAAATACTAGCTACACATTTATCTGCATTTAGTTGTATTGAAGCACTTTCTTTGATTTTTCATCTTCTATTATTGGGCTCTTTCAATATTATTTTTGTCGAATCCCATTGAATTTCATGCCCCTCTTCCCAAGCATGTTTACAAATACCTAACTTGAAGAACTCCCTAACTTTGATATATTTTTCAATGGTCTAGATGTTTCACCTGAATATAATTTGTCGCATTCACAAGATATCTGATATATGCAATTTTTCAACAAAGTAGAGCACAAGAAACTATATATCCAGATGAAATAGAGACAAGCTGTACGGTGAAATTTAAAAATAATCTCTAATATCTGATATTTATAGAACTGCATATATATCAGATATCCTGTGAAGCCGGCAAATTTCTTAGATCATCAAAAATCTGAATAAATAATTACAAAAAGTATATTACAGATCGGGAGTTCTTCAAGTCGGGTATTTCCAAACATGCTTGGGAAGATGGGCATCAAATTTAATGTGATTCGGCCCACTATTAAAAAAGCCCAATAATAAAAGACGGAAAATCGAAGAAACTGCCTTATTACAGATAAATGCGTATAGGTACATACCGAATGTAGTCAACTTTGGTTACCGATACTAGTGAGAGAAATTTAACATACCTTCGTTATCAGGATAGTACGATAAGTTTTTATCAAGGGTTCCCCATGATTTATTATTGGAATTGCTTTTAATATCCAATATAAAAAATTCGAAAAACTGACTAATAAAAATTATTCACTCGAAACAAAATAATCATATCGCAAAAAACGAACACCAAACGCGTATTATTAACATCTCGGAAATAAGCAAAAAAGCGCTATCCCAATAAAACCGTTCTTTGAGCGTGCACTTCACTGGATCGCATTCCTAATAGACTATGGTATTGTTGGAATGCCATACAATGATAGTATAGTATACGCCAAGGTGATGAAAACTATTAGTATTGATTGACAGCAATAAAATATCATTATTCCTTTATAGTTCATAACCACCAATATTAAGTACTTGGAATTAACGGAACCAGTTATACGAACACAAAAAATTTTTACAAAACGTGGATAATGTTTTACTTTGAACACATACACAATTGAAGAAAAAACAAATTACCTACAGCGGTGGTGCGTTCTCAACACTTTGACTGTAAGAGTTATATTTGGGTACAAAGTGAGCATTTATACGAAATTTCATATCATTTCCACACTCTTCACCATTACGCACCACGAGAAGCGTTTAACCCGTCGTCTGAGTACTGAGTGCTTTCGCTTCTCACCTATCCATAATGGCATTTTTATTCAAATAATTCAATTTTGATCGATGGGTAATTTCACGCAGCAAATATGCTTAAGACAATTTCCTAGGTATACAAAGTTATGTTGCACAAATTTTTGTTGAACTTCTATCCCTGGGTTCTTAAAATATTCTAGTTTTTCCATTATTGACCTAGGTTGATTATAGAAAAAAATATTAACCACTACCTAATTGAGAAAATCAACTTCTCAGCTGGATAGAAAAAGCAATAACTGTCAACTTCACAGTGAGTAGTGGAAAAACTATTTTTTCTACAACCCTTATGCAATACACGCTTTCTACACAAACTTTTATACGCAAATCAGGCCTTTTCTTAATTATTTTGATAACCGTTGGAAAAGTTATGCGAAAAGTACACACTATGGTACTTTTCCGCACCGAAATGTCAAACAAAGCTACCTATGACCTGTAAATTTTTAAATTCAAACCAAAAGTAAGTGAACTATTTATTTCATTATTTATTTCAATTTATTAATTAAGTACAAAAACATTAACCTATTAAGCATTATTTAAAAAATTATGAACCAAGATCAAAATAATGATATAGTAATAATACAAATTTTTCCAAATTTCACAATCAATGGGCCTTTTCAGTAATTTTTTTTCATTGGTT
>CAJUYG010002693.1:12519-28543 GCA_910591675.1 Galerucella calmariensis | reverse complement strand
GTCCAAGGCGGGAGTTATGTTTAATTTTTAACGTGATATTGTTTTTTTTGTGTTGCTAATAAACAACTGTCAAGTAAAAATATATATGTCAAACATATCAAATTATTTCTCATTTTTATAATCACCTTCCAAGTTAAGTAAGAGCTATTGAAGCTTTATGTGTTTGAGTGATAAATGTTCGTTTATTCCCACACAGTACTACTTCTTATTCCAATTAGAAAGGCCTCAGCTAGCAGGGCCATTCGGCCAGTATATGCAAAATATTCAGAACGTGGCACAACAATTGAGCACAAAAACACACACAAAATTAATTCGGTAACATCGCAATCACACTAATTAATTATTTAAAACATTAGAAACTTAACAAAACAGCAACTTCAATGTGATTGATGCTAATTCGGCACTATAACGGAGCCATAACATCAGCGCATAAGCATTTGTCGCGGACTATTGATTTTCCATATTTTTGTGTATGGAATATAAATAGTTTTTTGTTATTATTTCACCACTAAAGTCCCAAAAAATTAATAAAGACTATGTTATTCTGTCAATTTTTATGAACGAGATAATAGTAAAATTATGAAGCATAGTTATTTTTGTTCGGCGCTATTTGTGTGTGTGTGTGTGTGTGTAGCGCCATTTTGTCCTGCGCTGTTTTTGTCCAGCTTTATTTTGACAGGCGCTCTTCTGCTACAGAGCCATATTCAAGACCCAACCTTTCAACGGGAATCTTAATAACTTCTCTGTAATTTATTGAAATGCTATCACATATGTAGTTTCAGAATTTTCAAAAGCTTTGCAAGTTTCTTGTCTAATAATAAATCTAAAAAGAAATAACCTGAAAAATAAAAATTATCAGTTAGGTTATAAAATCTGACACTTGTGAAAATAGAAAGAGTACACTTATGAACATATTTAACAAGGTGTCAACCTAGATTTGTCAACTCGAACGGAAGAAAGGACAGCAACAGAAATTAAAACAAATGTCGAATAATTTTAAAAATTTTCCAGCTAAAAGATAAAAACAACAATATAAATTATTAAGAGACATTAAAAATAAACTTTCCTATCAGGAATTGAATGATTTTAATTGGTCAGCAAAGATAAAATAAACTTAAAATTGAGAGACATAATTATGGTTGTTGATTAAAAAAAAATTGGAATGCGTGGTTATTGATTGGAAACGGGGAAGAAAGCGTGGGGTTTTCAAGGAAGATACAGAATTGGAAAGTATAATCTTTTTCATGCTAGAAAAATAATCTAAAATTAAGCTAAATTAAGTTAAAAAGTTAATCTATATTTGAAAATTTGTGTTACTAACCTTCGTACTAAGTTCCTGTTGAAAAACAGATATTAAATAACCATCGCAAACGTTGAATTTCTCAAATAAACCATAAGTGAAAACTCCAAGAGACAGGCTGAACTGAAAATGTTCCCAAGCCGTCACCAAAGTCATATCGAAGCCACTTCTACGAGGAACTTCAAGGCCCAGAACGGTTTAAAACGGTCCAAAATTTGATATTTATTTTTTTTCGCTACGATCTTAACATCGACCAATTGGTATATAAAATCTGTTAGAAACAGATGTAGGTGCTAAGGTATAGGTAATTTATCCATGGTTTTCTACATAATTTCATGTATTTTTTAGATATAAAATCTCATTAGTGTTAATGTTTTTGTGTGAAAGACCATTTAGATAAGTGTTTTGAATTGTTCCTTACGTCCTCACTTATCAATTTTGTATAAATACGCCGTACATTCTTAAATAAATTGCAATCGAAGGCAGTGCCGTAGCCAGGGGGGGGCACTAGGGGCCCGTGCCCCCCCCGAAATGCCCGCGGCGGATGTTAAAAATCAACTCTCGGTCCAGAACGACACTAGAATCTGGCTGCATTTTTGCCGTTATTAGCAGAATTCCGCTATTTGTAGCGGATTTTTTTGCTGGTAGCGGTGGTGGCTCATGATTAGCGGAGTTTCCGGATTCCTGACAGTTGATGGCTCAGCGATCTTTCACCATATATCATCAATCCGGCAACTGTGCCGATTGTGCGTCAGCTTTCCGTTTTCCGGCTTCAAGGTCAAGTTCAAATTCTATCTCTCGAGTTTCAGAGTTGAGACAACCAGAGTTAAGACAACCAGCCAACCAGATTTTTTAACATATAATCATTCAAAAAGTGTTCTCGATTAACGTTGAATTGTATTTCAGTAAGTGGATTTTGCCCCATGTGCTGCGTATTATTTAACTCTGCAGCTTGCAGTCGCAGTCTGATTTATGAAATGTGTGAAAAAAAAGAAATCTTATTTTGTTAGAGCCTGTAACAAAAAGATTAAGCCAAATGACGACGATAATATGGTTACTGTTGGGCCTGTTGCTCATTCCCAGGCTGTGGTTGATAATAGGTATGTCTGTTTTAATCAGTTTCCAAACATAAAACGTGTCATTTACATATTTTGGTTTGGTATCAGGTATATCATACAAATTACAACTCACATATTTATAAAAAATCTTATTTTTATGATCTGAAGTTTTTGTCTCACCATACCCAAGCCACTTGGTGCCCCCCCCCCCCAAACAAAATTCCTGGCTACGGCACTGATCGAAGGAGTTTTTCTTCCAATAAAGTTGGCAAAACTATTCCACCGTTAAATAGTTCAATTGTTCAAGGGCAAGGACACAGGACCGGCCTAAGAATATTTTATATAATAATAATACCTATAATAAAATAAATAAAACATAAATCAATAACAAAAAAACTAAGTGAATATTAGGCACATGAACCCAAACCTGAGGTGCAGAAGTCTCATAAAAAGGTGAGTGCTGTAAAATAAATTTCAATCATTCAACCAATATATTACAATATTACAGTTCATATCAATCCATAAACTTAAATTCATATCAATACATCACCTCCTGATATAGTATCCACAAGAATGCATGGTAAAATCATCGACTATTATTATTTTCAATTCGTAAAATAGTCTTTCTTATAATAGACATTTTATTATTTCCTTTCTCTTTTGAAGTTATTGAAGCTATATGGTGACATTCCTAGTTTTTTTTTGTTATATTCTCAGATATTATACTACATTCTTTTATTGAGGTACGGTTTATCAATAGCCAATATTATCCATCAGTTAAGTATCCGTGGCGGGGTTGGCTGTCTTTGTTCGTTGTTGCACTGCTTGAGCTACTGCTTGCTGCTTTTGCATGTATGTTAGCTTGGGTTATGGAATAGCGGGCGAATTCAGCTATCGGGTGTCTGCTTCCACGTTAGCACCGCTGGTAATGAGAATAATAGGATCATTTTGGTGCTATTATTCTCTGACTAAATGACATCCCAACGATTTTTGGCTTAATCCTAAGGTGTGCGTATCCGTGCCGAGGGGATGTATGACAGTGAGCCCATCATCTGTCACTAACGGAACCTTCGAGATACTGGGCGCCCTCTCGTCGTAAGTAAGCCTTATCATGGTAATGCGGGGCTCTGCCATGATAGACATTTTTTCCCTAGCTACTCGTGGGACTTTAAATGGAAGAAGTAACAAAACAAAAAAACATCAATCAAGATTCTACAGAGGAGATGGAAGTCGATCGATCGACTCCAACTGACCTCCCTGTAACATACAATCAGGAACGAGAGCTCCTTAGTTCTCCAACACCTGAAAGCAAACCTAGGAAACTAGGGGGTGCAGCTAGGAAGCGACTTAGTCGTCTCCTCAAGAGCGGGGTACCTTACCAATCCGCCTTGAACCAAATCTTAGAGCAGCGGAAGCAGGATCAGTCGAAAGAGGTGAAGAATATTCCCTCTGTGACTGGTTCGAGCAAGCGCTTACGCTCTAATGATGACTCACCCGCACAAGAGCTTACGCTCTAATGATGACTCACCCGCACAAGAGGCAAAAAAGCCCTGCTCGGCTGTGTCAGTTGTAGCGTCAGGTAAAACTGACCTACAAAAACCCTCTTATGGGCAGGCTGTATCCGGTATCAAGGTGGGAATTTTACATCTTGAGCATCCGACAACCTCTATAACGACCAACCAACTGGAATCTCTTCAGTACGCTATTTTGGCCGCTGTAGAGAATATTCCGGAAGGTGGTCCACAAGTGCAGTTCCAGAGCTGTACATTCCGGCCTGGATGGCTGCAGGTTACCTGTGTAGATCAGGAGAGTGTCTCTTGGTTGACTGGAGTAGTCAATACCCTTCGACCATGGGATGGTGCCTCCCTAAGATGCGTCTTAGGTGACCAACTCCCAAAGCCACATATCTGTGTGGCTTACATACCTGATGAGGGCAGTCATAGACTAACCTCTGAACAGGTCCTCACTAGACTGAGGAAAATGAACCATGGTCTGCTAACCTTGGAGTGGACTGTTCTACACAAGGAAGTTACAGGCCCTGGTCAAACATGGACCTTCGCCATTGACGATGGATCTATGGCCGAGCTGGAGAGGGTGGGTTTTAAACCCTACTTGGGTTTTGGGCAGGTTGTTTTCCGCCCTAAAACCAGGTCTTCCTCCCAACAGGCAGCAAAACCAGGTCTCTCGAAAGGATCTGAGAAAATCCACGGCCCGGGACCGAGCGGAAAACCCCCTACGACAGTAAGGAGAACCAAAACTCCTCACAAGCTTAGGGGTAGTGCACCGCCGGCACGTAGTCAAGGCACCAGCCAACCAAAAGCTGGGAAAGCTGGATTTCCCAAGATGAAGACGGCTAACGTCTCTTCCAGGAAACCGGCAAAAGAGACTGGACTTGGTGTCCCGAAATCGAAGGCCATTATGGACTCGACAAAGGCACCAAAAAAACCAGCTGGGCCGGCGACGAAAGGTGATCAAACCTCGTCGACAGCACCAAATACAGCCTCATCATTGGCAGGTGCAGATGGTGGCGTCTTAATTGACCCACCGACTGATCCTCCCAGTGTTTGAGGAGATATAAGTTTGCCTGCGGTACCCAACACTCTGCCACATTCAATTGTTTACAGGCAAACTTACAGCATGCCAAGGCCGCTTCTTACATCCTTGGCAAAAGGTTCAAGGACGAATTAATCGACCTTGCCTTCCTGCAAGAACCATGGACAGGAAACACAGACCGAGTAACCGGTCTCAGCAATATTCCTGGTGAGGTAATAGCCTGCCCTGGGGTGAAACCTAGGGCATGTCTACTCATTAGGGAAAATATTAATTATTTCTTGCTTACAGGCTTTTGCACTCCAGATGTAGTAGCCATCCAGATGTACTTACCGGAGAAGAATGGCATGACAAACATAGTCGCCTGCTCTGCATACTTCCCAGGAGACATGGATACTGTACCCCCTCTTGCTATACGACGATTGATCGACTATAGCAAGAAGAACAGACTTCAATTAGTCATGGGCTGTGACGCCAACTCACACCATACATCGTGGGGCAGCACGAATATTAATCGCAGAGGTGAGTTACTCTTTGATTATATACTAGGGGAAGGGCTATCAGTTATAAATAAGGGCTCCGAACCAACCTTTGTAACTAGAAACAGATCAGAGGTGTTAGATTTAACTATCAGCTCAAACTTTCTGAGCAATAAGATACGGCATTGGGCTGTATCTACTGAACCTTCGTGTTCGGATCATAGACATATTCAATTCAGCATTGAAATAGGCCAGAGGCCAGTGGTGGAATAACGTGACTCAAAAGCTACTGATTGGAGTGGATATAGAAACTCCCTTCAACGGTACGTTGGGGATGGTTTCACCACAATCAACAGTTGTGATGGGATAGATACTGCAGCGGAAAAGCTTCGCGAAGCAGTGATCTCCTATCTCCTGTCCACTTAAGACTAAAAGAGATAATCGCAACTCTATTTGGTGGAACAAATGCCTAGAAAAGCGAAGAAAAGAAGTTCGACGACTATTTAACCGAGCTAAAGAGTCAGGCAACTGGGAGCTTTATAAAACTACTCTAACAAGCTACAATAAAGAAATCAGAAAGGCAAAGCGGGAGTTTTGGAAAAAGTTCTGTGAGAGTATTTCTGATATACCTCGTAGTACTAGAATTCACAAGATTCTCTCTAAAGAGTCTATTGCCGAGATTGGGTCGATGAAGCGACCTGATGGCACTTTCACGACCTCTAGAAAAGAAACGTTGGAGCTTTTGATTAAAAATCACTTTCCTGGAAGTTTGACTCTGGATAACAATCGACCTCCGCACTTTGAGGGCGCCAGGCGGCCAAAAAATATCGATTGGGAGGCTGCCAAGGAAGTTATCACAGCACCGGCAGTTGAATGGGCAATCAAATCTTTTCAGCCTTTCAAATCTCCCGGTGAGGATGGCATATTTCCAGCTCTGCTGCAAAACGGACTGGAATTACTTCTACCCATCCTCATTAAACTGTCTAGTCTGGCGTGGAATTACATACCACCCAGTTGGTTGGCGGCTAGGGTGGTATATATACCAAAAGTGGGCCGCACAGACCCACACCCTAAATCAGTCAGACCAATTAGCCTAACATCTTTCCTTCTTAAAGGACTTGAAAAAGCACTGGATTGCTACATCAGGCGGGTAGCTTTATATAATTCCCCCCTGAGCATCCATCAATATGCTTATCAAACTGGCAAATCAACAGATTTAGCTTTACACAACCTTGTTGAGAAAATCACACAATCCCTCAACAACAAGGAGATTGCGGTGGCCATATTTCTTGACATTGAAGGAGCATTTAACAATGCACTACCGACCTCCATTGGTTCAGCTTTGACTGAAAAGGGCATCAAACCAACCATTACTGGTTAGATATATGCCATGCTCACAAATAGGACAGCCACTACATCCCTTCAGAACGAGACCATCAGCTTTAAGGTTTCCAGGGGATGCCCACAAGGCGGAGTACTATCTCCCCTACTGTGGTCTATCTTGATGGATAACTTGCTTAGCGATCTCGAAAGAGAAGGGGTAGAACTGCAAGCGTATGCAGACGACCTTGTCATCTTGGCAAGGACCAAGTCAGGAAGGGTAGCATATAATATCCTCCAAAAGACGTTGGACGATGTCCACAGTTGGTGTCAGAGGGAACAGATGTCTGTTAACCCTGGCAAAACTGTAATAGTTCCCTTCACTAGAAAAAGGAAGTTGGAGGATCTTCCACCACTTCCCTACAATGGTGAGGTTATTCCATTTGCAGCGGAAGTAAAATATTTGGGGATTATCCTAGATAAGAAACTTACTTGGAACGCTCACTTGGAAAAAGTTATCCATAAGGCCAGACTATCTTTGTGGACATGTCGCAGGATCTGTGGAAAATCTTGGGGCTTGGGACCCAAACAAATCTATTGGATATATGTGATGATTGTTAGATCAATGATCACATATGGATCTGTGAAAGTCGCAGTATTCTGGGAATGACCTCTGACATAATGCCTCCAACAGTAAACTACGACCTGCCTTTCACCGTCCTAATTCCAAATAGAGATGAATGGGTCCTCCGTAAGGATGAACTATTAAGAGCAGACAGCTGTTGGTACACAGACGGCTCAAAAACACCCTCAGGCTCTGGTGCAGATGTATACGGGCGCAGACCTAGGACAGAAATTTCAATCTCTCTAGGATCCTATGCAACCGTATTTCAGGCGGAAATTTACGCCATTGTTTCATGTGTGGAGAGAGTGGAGCAAGCCAATCTCATACATAGAACAATAAAAATTTTCTCGGACAGCCAAGCGGCTTTAGAAGCACTTAGCTCTTGCCGTGTAACGTCGAAATTGGTTTTAGACTGCCCAAAAAGACTCTCCTCAATAGGAGAACTCAATAAAGTATTGCTGGTCTGGATCCCTGGCCATTCTGGCATGGAAGGAAACGAGAAGGCAGACTTTCTTGCAAGGGAGGGTGCCGCAAGTGTTTCTATCGGACCAGAACCCACAATTGGCATCGCAATAAGTTTTGCCAAACAAACACTAAATACCTGGACAGCAGGAAGAGCTTTAGACTTCTGGCATAATTTACCAGGATTGGTTCATTCAAAGGCTTTTATACATCCTTCGAAGTATGTCTCCAAACAAATGTTAGACCATAGCAGGCATGACCTACGTTGTCTAACAGGCCTTTTAACAGGCCACTGTCATCTGAATCATCATATGCTAAAACTTGGACTGTCGGAAGATCCGACTTGCCGTCTTTGTTTGGAAGATGATGAAACAGCAGAGCATATAATTTGTGCCTGCCCCGCCGCGGCTCGAATCAGGTATCTGATGTTTGGCAGGGTCTCTCTCTCGCCCTCGGACCTGAAATATCATTCACCAAATAAAATGATCGGCTTTGTTAAAAAGCTGAATTTGTTTGGTGAAATCTGAATAGGTGTGAGCCACAATAGAGTCGCAGTGGAGGGCCTTATAGACCCACTCACCACAAACCTAACCTAACCTAACCTAACCTAACCTAAGTATCCGTGGGATGAAAGTAATTAGCAGAGAAAGTTCTAGTTTATTTGGAAAAGGTTTATCAACTCGTTTTTATTCTCTAGTTTGTTAACTGACAGATAATGAAAGTTGGCAATGCTGACGAATGAATGTAAGCAATCTCATTGGTTGTTACAAAAACAAAGTCATGTCATATCAATTGATATTTTTGTTATGTTATTGGTGAATGTTTAAACAAAGGTTTAATGTGTTTTTATTTTTCTTTCTTGAAGAGTTTTTGGTTGTTGATAAACATGCATTTTCTGAATGATTATATCCTGGATAGCGACGACGACGAGGATATTGTGCAAGTTCTTGAGTACGAAAGAGGGCCTTATACAGTTAGGGAAAGAAGCGGACAACTTCCAGGCTGCTCCATCTGTTTTTTTTTTCTAATACATTTTTATGTTTATTCGCAATTTTTAGAAGCAAATTTCTCTCCCCTGCTGTGAAATTGCATCCTCTCTTCTTAGTAGTACCTTCTAATACTTTCCATTTTTAACTTAGCTCAAAGCCAAAGTAAATTTGACACAACACCACAACGAAATCAAAACAAAAAAGTAAGGCTATGTAATAGACCTTAATCTCCAGATATCGACCTATCCGCCAGTTGAAACTGACAGATAAATATTTGACATTTTATCTGCCGGATAAAGTTATCCTAGCTGCGTTCGTTATTTGCATCGCAGAGGAGACGGATTTTTGGTCACGTGATCACAGATTAATCTGAGCAAATTGCTATTATCGAACGGCCCGAACAATCATACATATAAACGAACTTCTAACCTTCTTTTTGCCTGTGTCTTTCATTTTAGAGACTACGATTTTTTGTTTGATTTTTCCGTTCTGGATTTCATTTATCATTATTTAAGACTATGTCTAGCCATGAGGCAATTCTGGTAGCTATTCATGGTCAACAAACAGTACGAGATTTATCTAATGACAGAAGTGACTACAACATAACCTTATAACATGACAGATAAACAGATTAATCTTTCTCGTCGGTCAAAATATTCCGAGCAAACATATTTACATCGGACTGATCTGAGCGGAATTACCGAACAGTTCAGATTTACCTCCCCTACCTCTAGATGTAATAAACGAACGAGTCAGACTAAAAATATTAATCGGACGCAAATAACGAACGCAGCTCCTGTTGTTGATAAACCGACCTTTCCAAAATAACTTCTAGTTAAGCATTAACTGACGAATAAATTGCTATTGATAAACCGGGCCTGAGTCTATCAAACAGCTAACAGCCACATCTTGGAATATAATTTTCTTTAAAATACAGAGATAATTAAGACGAGAAGTAGGAGCAGTATTTTATGCTGAGGTCGACGTCGTTCACCAGGATTCCTACGAAAAAAGTGAAGTTGTTGACTGAATGGATAACTTCTTTCTAGTAGGTATATTTTCTACAATATTATAGGTATTCTCCAGCTAAATGAGTCATTTTATAACTACTTAACAGACTTAGTAAACCATTACCTAATAGAATCTATGTTATTATTAAATGCAATTGTTTTGACAAGAATAACAGTAATATCTCGTATAACAATTTCCCAAAATCTTATTATTTCTCTCTGACACACTCACAAATAACACAGCGTCTTTGCTATTATACAAGGTAACCTTGCAAAGTTCTTCGCTCAGATTCCAACTCAAAATTCGTCCCAAGTCTTCTGGATAGGCTTCCATCCGGTAAATATTCCTTCATTTCTCTAAAGCCGCCGCTAGCACTCCTCACCTAACATATTTTAGCTGGACCAAGTGGATGTCTTACCAAATTTTTTCATTTGATCGCTTCATGCTGTTGCACCTTCGTCATATTTAATAGGGAACTTGCCCATTTTTTTTATTTTACCAAAATGTGTGTTTATATATGAAAACACATTATACCAAATATCAGCCCTTAAATCGCAATACTTATTTCACAATAAATAATTAAAGTTGCAATCTCCACCGGGTATATTCAAACGAAGCAGAAAGCGCGGCAGAGGCTGTGACGTCACACCGCACCTCGTGCATCGTTAACCATAGAAAGCACCCGGCCGGCACGAGTTTGACAGCCATTTGAAGCATTTCTTATTGATTTTTTATCGAATTCGAATCGTTAGCGTCAGTTTCTCAGTTTTTAAGTGTTGATTGAATTGTCAGTTCACGATCGCCTGACTCGAAAAGTGCGGTCTGACGTCACAACCAATGGCAGCGCGTTTTAAGAGCAGTTCAAATTATTCAAATTTTAACCCTTTATTTCTCATTTAATTTAATCGTTATTGGAATTTTTCTTTTTCTACGAAGTTCCTTATGATAATATCTTACGATTTTAATTGTTTTTAAATGATTTTATTTTTTTGGCAAGTTCCTTATTGGACCAAACACTAGTACACTCACGGCCGTCGATGGTTTAACCGCATTTTCTCAACGATTTTATCACTTCAGTTCAGTTCACAGCGAACTCTTTCATGTTAGAATTCACTTTCAAATACTCAACAAAAAAAACATTTTAACTTTTTTCCTTGGCCTGATTCTATTCCTCGTCTGATGTAAGAATATTCCAGAGTTTTTAATCCCTATTATTTAAATACAAATCGTTACTTACCGAAGAAAACATCAACTGCTCGACCCTACAAACAAAAAGTAAGTCCCATTCTTTTCTTCTGTAAAATTACTTAGGATTGCTCTGATACAAATAATCAGGACTGTTTAGTCCAGCCTGTCAACAATCTACATATTATAAAATATATTCTTGACAACTATATCTAGAACAAATCTCTATAGCCCACTTCACCAACCAAGCACGTCTGTATCAAGGTTTTCGTCGGTGATAGGGTGGATGTACGCTGCCATAGATGTTCTTAAGCAATTATTGCAGTAAACTGAGCTGATATAATTTCCATATATCCACTTTAGGATAGATATGAAATCGATCAATTATAGATTTATTTCAAGAATCCGGCACACTAATATTTTTTGAATGTCAATTATTTTGCAAACTAACCATCTGTCATCATATCATCAAATATAATGTTTTAATTTTTTAAATTTGTACGACAAATTGAAGTTTATTGGAATTAAAGAGGAAATTACTTCTAGTGAATAAGTCAGTGTGACCCATTTAAAATGGAACCACCTCTGTAAAATACACATTTTTAAATCAATCTCAAACCTTTTTTTTCTAATATTAGGGATTGAAAACTGTATCTTCACACAAATTTTCATAACTTTAGTTTAATTTCTAAGGCACTCTATGCTTTTTAACATTTGTCAGAACGGCAAAAGTTTTTTAGGAAATTTTTGTTTTAAAAGTTGACTACACTATAGTTTGGCAAGTTTATCTGAAGCTATACGGGATCATAGATAACATAACACTGATAGATGGGAATCTGATCCGTGGCGCTTCAAATGACGAATTAATTTTACCAGTGGCGCCATCTTACAGGTCGGAAAATGAAACTCCAACACATTTGACATGGTTCTGATCTCCGCTAACAGTGGAAAAAGAAGATTCCTGTAAATTTACAGTTTTTCGCGGCTGGCGCCATATTCAAAATTACTGTGATTTTATTTTTATTGCAATATGGCATTTATGGTCCATTTTTTGAAATTTCATTCAAAGTAACTCAACATTTTGATCGATATCACTATAATAGCAATCAAATAGTCAAGTTAAATTAAATGAAATGTCAAAAAATGAACCATATAATGCCTGGAGTGGGAAAAATAAAGCAACAATCATCAAGTTTATATATTTTATTTAAAATAAAAAGTACACAGCAAATAAAACGTTTTTTAAATCTTTTAATGACAAACAGGAAGAACAATAAATGTAGTAAATTATTTTGAATCGTATACGAAGTAAGGTAAAACGATTTTTTAAGGTAAGAAGCATTAATAAGTTTATGATTAACAGTGATCAGGAAAAGATGCAAAGTACAACAAATAGTGGAACAGTGACCCTCTCACCGTTATTGTTGAAATACAGAAAAAGATGCATATTGTGGAGTACAAAAATAATCAAATATAACATATTGAAGTTAAAAATTCACAAACATTCAATAAAAATCAATAATCACTGAAATAGGAGAAGGAGGTATTGTTTTCAAACACATAACTTTTAGTAAATACATAATACACAAATATGAGAAGATAATGAAAAAATGGGCATGTTCATCAGTCAACTTAACGCATTGCTTGAATGGTCCTTACATTCGATCGATTTCATATAATCGAGATAAATGCGACCAAGATGCCACTTTGTTGCTGCCGTTCATCCCGTATTGAAGATCCTTACATAAAAGATCGTTCCTGATCCCCTTTAATAAATGGGGGGGATCATAAAGGTGAACGATCTCTTGAGAAGGATCTCCAACTGTGTAAGTTAGGGTCCCAGTGCGACTAGGTCCTACTAATTGATTCACGGCAGCTTGATTAGTGGCACCTTGGTCACATACAGTAGCGATCACAGTGATACTGATCGCCTGCAATTCTCCAATAATCGTTTTGATGCAATGCACCAAGTCGACTGTTGGTGTGGTACCTTCACAAAAACCAAAATTATGGGTTCTTCCAAGGTTACGAATACCTTTTGCCATGAATACTAGGGCGTGGTCAGCAAACTGTAACCTTCGCTTCCTAACACCTAAGTCCACAAACCCATCTACAGAATGTGTTTTCAGATTATATTTTAAATGAGGATGGAGAGAAATTTCATCAAACATTAAAAAACAATACCTGTCCTCCTCCCCCAGCTTACTGACCTGGATCTTTAAATGTGTGAAAATGTGTTCATTTACACCTGGTAAAAAGGATACACTATTCAGGATTTTGTTTAAAGATTTCCGAGATGGTAAGCTGAAAAACTTGGACAGGAAGCGATATGCTCGGGCGCTTTTCTTGTACAATGACAGTGCAAACAATTTGTCATCTTGGCAGAACCTACGCCACTTGGGCTTCATACGCAAATTTTTCAGATTTGATTCAAAAAAATTGAGGGCCACTTTCGAGTAATTACCCAAGATGTTCACTAATCCTTCCTTTTCAGTAACTAGTTTCACAAAATGTTTTATATCTTTTTGGTCAACATTTTTCGCTCTAAGGCGCTTTATGAGGGTCACTGTCTTGTAAAAATCTTTTTTTGTTGATGCCTCGGCTTCTGCAAATAAAGAAAGTAATTTGAGTTAAATGTTAAATGTACTCATTTCAAAGATATTTTTTAAGAATAACATTGTTTCGTACAAATAAAAAAATAGTTTTTTCTATCAGCAACTGTTTCTGTGGGCAGATAGGCAGATGTATATTGAAGAAAACATGAAACACATCCATTTCTAGTTTGCTTATGATTATGACTTGGTTATGACTATCATGACTAATATATTATATTATCTAATTAAATTTGGATATTTTTATTCATATAGCTCACTACTGACCTTTGAAAAACGCTTGTACCTTTCTTCGAGAAATTCTTTTTTTTACTTCTGGGAGGTGGAGCATACATATTTGCAGTATCTGTAGACAATTTAATCATTTACTAATATAGTACTATAAAACATGTTATTCAGTTTGTTTTTTATGGAAATTAAACAAATCAAATAATATAACAAAAGACACATATAGAAGATATTTTAATTGATACATACCATTATTTGATAATGGCTTGATGCTCTGCAAAATGTCTTCCTCACACACCCGGCTCGTGGATGGAATAGCTGTAACATAAAAATTATGTTAATATTTCTTAGGTACATTGTATGACTGCCAAAATTGTATCATAACGAGTTGCAAAAAAACTCACCATTAATCAATTCCCTTGAATAGGTTTCCCAACTGGGGAATAAAAAACAGATTCTTTCATCGCATCTACAGAAACTTTGTATCAGTTAAATTATATCAAACTTACAACAATAAATACCTTTATTTTGCTGAAGAGCTGTTACCTGTGAGGGTACCATAGTGGGAAACAAAAAATCAGATCCCTCCTTTGGATTGTAATCTAAAAAAACACTCTAATATAATAACATTCAATAAATATATGTACAAAAAAATTTACTTACCAGGCAAAAACAGGGATGGCAAAGAAAACATTTTTAATACCATGCCCTTGCCTTTTTCTACTCTAACAAAGCAGTCCTGGCCAAAGTGACGAGGGCAAATTCTCCAATTTTTGTGCCCTGTTAAATCCAAAAAGAGGTTTCCACTTCTCTCCAGCCAAACCGAAAGTTGTTCTTCATGGCTCGGAAGTTTAAAGCTGTATAAAAGAGTAACTACTTCAATATTTTGTCACTTTTCAGTTAATTAAACATGTTTTATATTATTAAAAAAACTTACCGGGTGCACCTCACAGTACCTACAGTCCTCAACTATACATTTTGTTGCCATTGTCTATATATAAAAAAGTCCACACTAAACTAAACTAACACACCGACCTAAACAAAATATTATATATATACAATAACTTGGAAAATTTACTACTAAGGCACAAAATTGACAAAATCGCCAACAACGTAGATAATTTTGACTGGACACGTCTACAAACAAGTGATTATTAGGTTAAGTTAAACAGTCGAAGTGGGTGGCAGCAGGTGGAAGTATCTTTCAACGGCGTTACAGTTCTCTTCATGTTCTCATTAAATCCGCAATTTTAGTATATTTCCGACCCCCTAGGTGGCGGTACCCTCGCTCGTTCGGAGATTCCCTACCCTGTACGGGATCGGTAAGAGGCGAGGAAAAACATGGCGCCTATCTGTCAAACGTACAAATGGCGTACGGTACCTATTTTACCAAGTCAAACTGAAAATACAAAGGTATAACGCCACTGGATAAATCAATATCAGTCAACTGACGAATTAAGAGGGAAGATCTCACGCACGCGCTTGCCAATAAGAAGTCAGCTGGTCGATACAAATCACCAATTATGTGATTCGATGGTGTGGTCATTATGGTTTTCGTACAACGCTGCCAGAGCTTCAAAAAGCCCATAACATATTTGGAAAATTGTTCATCTTTAAATATTCATAAATTGAAAAAATAATGTTAATAGAATAAATCCAAGGAAACAAGTACATTATAAAATTAACGTTTAATCATATTTTTAATATTGTTGATAATAAAAAGACCCTTTTCTAATTATTATCACTACATAGTAACCACTTCAGTTTTTTCATAGTTAAATGTGGCAATGTCGAATGTTTTCGACTGCATTCCTTTCACGGTTTCAGATAAACTTGCCAAAGTATACTAAATTTGTAGTCGTCAGAAATAGAAACTATCAAAATTTCATGATAAAATATTGGCTAGCAACGAAATTACAATAACTTTCATTTTTGAAACAAAGTATTTTATTGTAATTTTTATTTAGATTATAGACTTATTTCAAATTCGGCAACACTCGTGAATGCATACAGTGAAAATCCGAAATCAACAGCTTATTCCGTTCTACAGTAAGTAATAACTACTGAAAATATGGTAAAATGAGCGATTTGTGGGGGAAGGGAAAAAATCTGACTACGCCACTGGATTTGTACATTATTGTATAATTTAATTAAATAACGGTTATGAATAGATTCTAAAATAACTCATACTGAAAGTTCATTTTT
>CAJUYG010002693.1:0-12509 GCA_910591675.1 Galerucella calmariensis | reverse complement strand
TAATAATTTAATATTACCTAGATCAGAAAACAGGACAAAACTTGTTTCCCTTAAATTCTGTTAAACAAGCTTTTAGAGAAGGTATCAATAATTTGAGGGAAGCAGATCTAATCCGTGAGGTATAGGTATTGTACTAAATCAATAGTATGCTTTGATTTTGCCAGCTAATCATAAATAAAATATTAGTAGTTGTTAGTAACGTGCATTCAATAATGGCTCCACAATTATCATTATAGGAAAGAATTGAAAATGTAAGAAATTCTGGGAACAATTATCATAGTGAAAGAGAAGTAGCTGGGATATCAACTGTTACTACTAGACAAAAGTCCCAAACGAGCCAGGTACTCTAGTGAATTTAAACAGTTTGCTTTGAGCTTATTTTTGTTAGGACCGAAGGCATACAAGAAGTTATCCAGATTTATAAGACTGCCATCTCCGTCTACTCTAAGGAAGGTAACCGAACACTGGAAAATGTCCCCCGGATTTAATGAATTCATTTTTTAAATTTTGGAATTGAGAGTACCTTTGATGTCAGAGAAATCAAAAGATTGTATTTTATCCATTGACGAAATGTCAATTAAAGCAAATTTATGTTACAATGTGTCAAGGGACGTCGTAGTAGGCTTCGAAGATTTGGGAAACAAAAGATCCACCAACATAGCTACCTCGGCATTAGTGACTATGGTAAGAGGGATTTCTCATAACTGGAAACAACCTATTTCATATTTTTTAACAAAAAATTCTGTAAATGTTGAAGATTTGAAAGATATCATTGTCGAGACTATTCGCAAACTTAAGGGCATAGGACTGAATGTTCTCGCAGTCACTTCCGATCAGGGCCCAAATTTTTATAAATTAGTTAAAACATGTTTTAAATTAACATTTGAAAAACCATATTTTTTCGTAGACGAATCCATTGTTTTCTATTTATTTGATGTTCCACATTTATTAAAATCAACAAGGAATAACTTTTTCTCCTATAACTTTCATCTCGTTGATGGTGTTACAAAAAAACATTATTTAGAAGCGATGTATACCCTTGATAAAACAAAACAGTATAGGTTGGCGCCTAGGCTAAGTGACTAACACTTGAATCCAAATAATTTCAAAAAAATGAAGGTTAAATTAGCCTCTCAAGTATTTAGTCACTCTGTGGCCGTTGCTATGCACACTTATATTGATTTTGAGAAAATACCGGAAGAAGCCAAAGTAACTGCTAACTTTATCGAGAAAATGAACAAATTGTTTGATTTATTGAATTCAAGCAATTTGGAAACATGCCATGCTTTTATGGGAGCTACAGAGCAATTTGATTTTTTAAGCACAATGAACAAGCTTTTTTCAAATTTGAAAGTTTTAGACAAAACGGGAAAGAATGTAACAAATTCTATGAAATTTATTTTCGGTTGGAGGCTTACTATTTCCTCAGTCTTGAATTTATGGAAAGTTTTGAGAAGTAAAAATTACAGATTTTTATTAACGCGTAATCTTAATCAGGATTGTCTCGAGAATTACTTTGGTCAAATCAGAAACGCTTGTGGAAACGCCAGAAATCCCACTGCCATTCAATTTACCAGAGCATTTAAAAAACTTTTTGCCATATGATATTTTCACGAGACAGAAAGCAGTAATTGTATGGAAGATAGTAGCGATATTTTGCTCACTATGAAATCCGACTCGTTCAAAAATATCGAAAGTTTTCAGGAAAAAAATTACGAAAATATTTCACCAGTTATAAAAATAGAGTCAACAGATTATAGGAATCTAATATCAGAGGAAGGAAATGCACTGGTCTATGTTGGTGGATATTTTTTACGTAGATGTCTCTTTAAACATTCTTGTGATGTTTGTTCTCAATCTTGTTCAGTATCTGAAAGAGACGAATCAACTTCATTTTGTTAGCTCAAAGCTTACAACAATAGTAAAAATATATTTGATTTTTCAGAGTACCTAATACGTTTAGAGGATATATTTGTTTCCAATTTTAACAATTATTGTATACAAGATGGTGTAGGAAACATATTTTTGAAAGAATATCCAAATGTAGGATTTACCCACCCATGTAGCAATTTTCCAAAAGAATATTTACTTTCATTGTATACAAGAGTTCGAATCTACTACACACTAAAATTTGCAAACAGACAAGTGAAATCTCAATGTATAAATAAAGAATATCCAAAATTGAAAATTTAAAAAAAGTTATAAATATTTAAACTTTGTTAAATATGTAAATGTATATTGTGATATGTGCGTTTTTTTACCATTCTTTTAATATATTGTGAAGTTATCTGAAAACAATTGGTTTCATTTACAAAGAAATAAATATTCATAAATATTAAATATGATCAATATTTAACGCCTATTCCTCGTAGACATACTTCCGAGTAAACATATTGATCACGGTGCCAATTGACCCCCGTATAACACATTTTTGCTGTTATCTGCACGATTTATGACCGATGACAAAAAACGCGGTACATTCCAACAACTTCAAAGGAGTTACCAGACTTATTGAAATTTATGGACGGTGGCTACTGTATGCCGAATTTGAAATAAGTCTATAATCTAAATAGAAATTATAATCAAATACTTTGCTTCAAAAATGAAAGTTATTGTAACTTCGTTACTAACCAATATTTTATCATGAAATTTGGATAGTTTCTACTTCTGACGACTTCAAATTTAGTAGTGAAGTCAACTTTTGAAACAAAAATTTCCTAATAAACTTTTGCCGTTTTCGACAAATAAAAGAAAACATATAGTGTCTTGGAAATTAAATTAAAGTTATGAAAATTTGTGTGAAGATACAGTTTTCAATCCTCAATATTAAAAAAAAATTTTTTGAAGATTGATTAAAAAATGCGTATTTCACAAAGGTGGTTCCATTTTAAATGGGTCACATTGTATATTGACAATTATTTGCATTTAGATGTGAAACAGTGAAGATAAGATGTGTTTCTAAGAGCCTCTTCACTACGACCTTTGCAGATCTATTGTGCATGCTCTTTTGTTATGCTAGAGCTCATTGTCTAGACCCGTCCTTATCACTAGATTTCGAATGCCAAACCTCAGGCTCTCCATTTATTGGAAGGGATCTGGTGTTTTTTCCTATATCGTCAAAAACCTTAGTCAGGCCTTGGCAAAAGCTGCAAACCCGGTGTTATTTATGTAATTGTTCAGTCCAAAGCAGATAAGTCATTAATTATCAGACACCTAACTAACCCAAAGCTAAATATAGACTTACAGAAGAAACATTCATGGATTGGAGGCTCAAAAACAACATAAAGGTTAATAATAATTGAATTAAATCAATAAACAACAAATTGCACAATAGAATTGCATACAATTAGAACATTTGGTTCTTTTGATCTTATATACATACACCTGATTTTTGTGAAATGTTAATATCCCCACAATTTGTTAAAAAATACCTAATATTCACTTTTTCATTTTACAGAATCCTACCCTACCCTACCCTACCAGGAAGTTGTACTGCAACATCTGCTAATACCCTGGCAACAGCATTTCCAACCAATGTGGACGTTGGTTCACGTGATTCACAAGCTCTTTGTTTCAGCTTAGCAATTATTTATTTTTAGCAGCAACATACGCCGGATCAGCAACATGACATGACTCCGTCTCCTTCAAAATATTACCTGAGAATACAATAAGAAGATTAAAAATAATCACATAACAGTAAGTAGCTAATATATCATCATTCTACAGTACTTTCACAAGAATCGGTCCAGCAAATATCTTTAAAACCAAGACTCTGATACTCGACATACCGCCAAATTACTTTCGTCGTACCTTCATTCGTTTCCCATGACTTTATAATTTTCAGTACCAATTTCAATTAATTGCTAATGAAACTTACCAAAAACTATTGCAAACTACGTTAACGACATCTAATGAATTCACCATAAACTAATTAGATTCAACTACCTGTCGATAAATCAAGGGATAAGATGGAACTATTATGAATTTTCAAGCTTGAAATGACTGTAGGATAATTTCCGAAGGGTGAAATGACCGAAGGTTCAAAAATCGAAAGGTGAAATTATAGGATGGAAGGACTGGGGATTATATGCGCAAAGATGAACTGATCTGCTTCCGTCTTTTCAGATTGATGCGCCATTTCCACTGCAGAATTATTGCGAGGCCATATATGGGACGAGTGATTGGCGTAGAACAGCTAGTCAGCAATAAATTGATAATTGTGTGACCAAATTGGCTGATTTTAATCACGATGATATTGGTGAAGATGACATAAGCTCATAATTAGCTCAGCGCTTGTAACATTAATCCCCAAACCTACCCCGCGCTTATCTAATCCAGAATATTTGAGAACTTCTATCTCGAAAGGTGTACGATGGAGGATGACAAACTGCAAGTGAAGGGTCATATAGAATATACAGATAAATTAGAGATCGGACCCGTGTTTATTAAGTTGTCAAGGACCTGCTACGGCTTGTTCAAGATTTCAACTTGGTATGCATTACCCTGCTACTTAGGAGGGTGATGGGATGAGCTACCTGTCGGGAGCGTCCCCAGGCTGCGGATAGAGGCAGGCCAGGGACGTTATGCAAGTGGAAGAACTGGTCTATTGGTTAATAAAGAGGGATGATGGCTATAACGCCTAACATTGCCAACCGAATACCCAATCGCTAATACCCAATCGTGACGCAAACCGCAAACTACATAGCAGAGCAACGACCCCCTTGCTAGGGTAAAACCTGTGAGGGGTATGTCGAACTATGTGGATCGGAAGGCTTGGCTTGATTGCCTGGCCTGTGTGGACGAGAGCCACTATAGTAAACCTCCCAGATCCCAAGGTTAAGTGGTCGCTGAAGGGATGGATCGATGGCCGTGGGTTATTCGGTCCACAAACCTCGGGGCGCCTGGAACCCGAAACAAAATCACGTCACCAGAAGAATCGACGGTATAGTGAAAAAAAGCTTCGCGTGGGAAACTTTCAGGTGTCCAGCGTAAAAAGCTGAAAAAAAATGAGGGAACGAGGAATTGACACCAAGAATGTGTTGCTGCCAACTCCCTCAACATCAAAACAGGGAGCAAACAAAGGGCGTTAAGCGATCTGTGTCAGCCAGGAGCACTCCTGAGAATAAGACAAATGAGAGGGCCAAACATACCACTGCTAGACTGCTCCTGATATCAAAACTGGTATTTAAAACAGCGTGGCCCTCAAAGGGATCAAGGCAGCTGTGGTTCCTAGAAATTTTCCTATAACTAAAATCTAAATAAAGTTATAATCTAGGAGGAATCGGCGCATGAGTACCGAAAACTATTCCACCTCAATTTTTTTATGTGATCCCTTCAAATTGCCCTACTGATGATATAAATGCATGTTGCCATGGGGCAACCCGGTGCCCCAAAAAGAAGCAGATTTCAACAATTTTTACGACTGAAAATATTTGTGAAAAAATTATTTGAGTAAAATATGAACGAAGAAAAGAAATCTTTCAACAATTTAGGTTTCATAAATTCATATTACTGAAATGGCACATTTGATATAACATCGTGAATAATATTTATAAGTATCTTCTGAAACTTCATTCTCAAAAACTTTATTTTCACTTATTGTCAAACAACATAATACAATTTCAAGTAGTAGACTAAGACTGAATAAAAAATGTACCAGAGGAAGGTTCTATGGGAAATGCCGAGTTGGCATCTTCTTTAGCAACAGATAAAGGTTCTAAGAATAAATATAATAAGAGATATCATATAGCAAGAATAGTAAAAGATAAGCAGAAATAATTATGTAATTCCTCTATCCCCAGAGAGACCCATACAGGGTGTGGATTGCTCATTCGTCTTCTTTTATTTGGACATTTTTCATTCTCGATTTTAGTTTGGTAGTAATTTTATTAGTAACTTCTTTTGCAGGTTGGTGTCTGCATCTTGATTTTAATCTGAGCACGCCAACAAAAATAATGATTGCAAGTATTACGTAGAGTGGCGTAGACCATACGTAGGCGTAGTTGTGTGGAATATTTCTCAAGCTGACTTCTTGAAGTCTGTTTTCTTCTTTCAGGAGTTGATGAATTTTTTCTGAGAGTAATAAGGGTTGGCATGATATGATTGCTTTTTGGTTGATAAATTTGTTACTTGGTGTTCGGAAATTACAGCCGAATGGTAATTCAATGAAGTAGTTACCCTTCAGCGACGTGAAGTCAGTTTTTGACAAATAATTTTCACTTTTGTTTCTTCTGGGAAGACTGCTATGTAATGTGCTGAGTTTATTGATTGAATAATTTCGTTTTCAATTATTATAGGCACTGGTATACATTTTGGGTGCTCTTTGGCCTTTGGTTGCAACAATTGGTAGATGCAGTTGTCGGATTCGACAGCTATCATGGATTTTTTGTTGGGGCAAAACTATAGCTCACGTGGTTTTTGACATTTTTCATTTTCATACTCGTACTGGTTCTCTCGCATTGCCAGATAAGGTTTAGGTGGAAAAAGGATTGTATAATTTTTTGTAGGTATAGAACACAGGTGGTAATAAGTGAAAGTTTCGGATTTGGCTTAAGGAAAGTAAATTACAAAAAGGATTATGTCTTTGAAATAGTAAGATTCGACTGTTAGTATATCATAATATTTATGTAAATTTTGAGAAACATCTCCAAAAATTGAAGTATTAGCTGGATAATTTTTTAGTGAATATAGTAACCAATCAAATTACTTAATTTCAAGTCATGTGTCGAATTTCATCCAATCACCGCTGTATTACAGCGATAATACCCTACATGTGGTGTTTTCAGTTTGGTGTTTACTTTTTATTAAAAATTAATTAAACGTCAAACTGACAACTGGATTAAAAATGTCGCGAAGATTAGGTATTGCATCTAACGATTCAATTAATTTACCAATTGTACTTTTCACAACTGTAGTTTTAAATAAAAATGAAGACTATTTGATTAAAATTGATAAAGTTTGTATTGAAAATTATTAAACATCAGATTGGCAATCAATTTTTTGAAAGCTACAAAGTAAAAAATTATCTTATCGAATACTCCTCGGGTCTTGATAAATACTCAAAATTTTGTCGTAGAGAATCCTTCAAGCGTGTTGCTCAAAGATAATAGCCCTCGACCTGCGGCCTTGGGCTATTATCAAGCAACACGCTTTCAGCATTCTCCATGACAAAATTATCTCGGTATTATCAAGACCCTAGGGGTATTACTACTGATAATTTTTTACTGAACATAGTAACCAATCAAATTACTTAATTTCAAGTCATGTGTCAAATTTCACCCAATCACCGCTGTATTACAGCGATAATACCCTACATGTGGTGTTTTCAGTTTGGTGTTTACTTTTTATTAAAAATTAATTAAACGTCAAACTGACAACTGGATTAAAAATGTCGCGAATAATTTGATATGGCATCTAACGATTCAATTAATTTACCAATTGTACTTTTCACAACTGTAAGTTTGAATAAAAATGAACAATATTTGTTTGATTATAACTAATAAATTATTAAACGTCAGATTTCCAATCAATTTTTCGATATCTACAAAGTAAAAAATTATCTTATCGAATACTCCTCGGGTCTTGATAAATACTCAAAATTTTGTCGTAGAGAATCCTTCAAGCGTGTTGCTCAAAGATAATAGCCCTCGGCCTTCGGCCTTGGGCTATTATCAAGCAACACGCTTTCAGCATTCTCTATGACAAAATTATCTCGGTATTATCAAGACCCTAGGGGTATTACTACTGATAATATTTTAGTAATAACATTACAATGAATTCTAAATATTCAAACTTCATAACACTATAATGTACTGTTTTTAATTTAGCGAAAGCAATAGAATTATCTATATTATTTGATAATTCTGTTAAAATTTTGAGCGATGCTTGTATTTGATCGAGAGAGGAAATACGAAGCAAAGTCATTAACAAATTTTTCTAGTTCGGAATTTAGCTCGTTTAATTTGTCTGTTATGTCTATTTTATTTTGTTGTATTAGTGAAATACTGTCATTATAATTGTCCATAATTTTGCTTGTTGGTGATATTTGTTTATTGAGAGTATTTGTTATATCTTTTTATTTTGAACTTAATAGGCAATGGCATTGTGGTAACGTTTGCCGTCATTTGCATTTAAATTACCGGAAATATTTTTGAATATTGTTCCTAAACCGTTTATAATTTCTCTTTTTACTATTTTATTGCCGTGTACGAAATTTAATTTCTCTTTGCATTGCCTTATTTTGATATGATATTGAATTTATTGAGGATTCAAGATTGTAATCTTGCATTTCCTAATTTGTAAGAAAATATACCTGGAATGGAGTTCAAACTTGTAATTTTAATTTCTTGTGTCCAACTGGCTGTTACAACAGGAGCATTCTGTAATGGTACAATTTTCTGATTAGCGAGTGGTCTTCGTAAATTATTTTTATGGTAAGTGGTAGAAACTAATTTTTGGCTGTTACGAGGGGAATTTATTGTGTACGTTTTTAATTTGATTCTTTCATTTCGTTTTATTGGCCTGGCTTTAAATCTGGGACTAATTTCATTCCGTGGATCTGTTTCATGATATATCAGCGTACCTGGATCAAACGTCAATGGTTCATGTCGATTTGCATTAATTTTCTTTAAATTTTTTTATTTTTGATATGCCATCTGTTCGTTTGATGTTTTATAAATTTCGACAGTGGTTTCTTTATGTTTAGTCATGTAATTGGAATATAATTTTTGATTGAGATCAATATTAAGAAGATTCTTTATGTCTGAATGGTCTGAAATTATTTCTATTGGACGTAGTTTAGTTACACTATGAATAGAGTTGTTATATCCTAAAATTCCATGAAGCATTTGGTCTGGGATATTAAGATTTTCATGTGTTTCTTGTGTTCATTGAGAGTAGAGTGAACAATAATACTATTAGAATTTGGATTGAGCGCCGTAGTGTGATGAAGTTCCATTTTATGTAGTTTTGCAAAGTCTTCGATAACATGATTTTTCAATACGGTTCCTCTATCAACGAACATTTAAGGTGTACCGTGATGAGTTACACTGGTTCATAAAAGTTTTGCTATATGTATTGCAGTTACTCCTACTAAATGATATGCCTGTGCATACTTGCTTAATTTATCAATTATTGTTAGAAAAAGTTGACCTTTTATTGTTAAAACATCTGGTTTATTCGGCGTTGGCGTTAATTCGAATTTTTGTTTTGCGGGGTTTCTGACGAATCTCATTTTTTGACATAACTCACAATTGTTTATATATTCAGTTACAGTAGGTACCTCTAATATTCGGCCAATAATATTTACGTTTAATTTCCGCTTCTGTTTCATTGATACCTCTGTGATTATTTTCACGTTCGTGATACATTTGTACAGCATCTATCTGTGAATCGTGTTGTACAACGTCTTCTAAAACGGTATTACAAATAATAGCTTTGAAAGCTGAATTCTTAAATGTTTTTTGCAGTGATACACACAATTTGGGAACTAAATTCAACTGGTAAATATTAATCGCAAAACGTTTTTTTGTTGAGGTGAATTCTTTAAAAATAGTAATGATTTCTGGTTCAAAATTGGTTTCTGAAATTTGAATGGTAGTTCTATTTTTATTGTCATAAAGTCTAGTAACCTTTGGTGCTGTTGGTGAATGAAATACAACTTTGAGAAATATTTGGTTTTGAAAATTATTGATCGGTGTTTCTGATATAGGTATTTTGTGTTTCTAGTATTGGGTTTTCGTGACTAGTGTGTATGGTTTCGTTTTCGTTATCGTTGTCTGGACATATTTCGTTAATTACGTTTTCTATGTCACAGTTATTTGAGGATTTCGTCAATTTGTCCTACAATCGATTCATTATCAAGTTGTGCAATTTGTTGATTTGTTTGTTCGTTATCATAGTCACTAGATAAATTTTTGTTGAAATCGTCCATTTATTCCAAAATCTCATTTGCATTGATTTCGTTTATTTTAATACGAAAAAGCGCGTCTACATTTTGGAATAATGATCCTTTTCCATATATGATTTGATAATAAAATTCTTCTTATTTAAGTCTCCAATTCGTGTAACATGTCTATCGTCATGTTTCGATTCTTAAATTTTTATCTCAAAAAAAAAAGTTTCTAGACATAGGTAAGTAGGATATATAAAATGGTACAACTGGGCAGTTTAAAAAAATATGTTTATTAAAGGGAAGCAGATTTCACACAATTTTTACCACTGAAAATAATCTTGAAAAAATTATTTGTATAAAAAATAAACGATGAAAAGAAATCTGTCCACAATTTAGGTTTCAAATTCATATTACTGAAATGGCACATTTGTTTAATAACATCGTATACGTTTTTTCCGGGACTAACTGTGTCGTCTATCGTTTGATTCAGAGCGACTATTATATAATCTCTCGGTAATTTATACTGCGTTACTCCTTGGTCTAACAGCAACAAGAAACTGTCGATCATATCTCTAGTCATATTATTATGATTGAAGTTACCTATAAAACTTATTTCTATACTTAATCGTTCATAACAATTTCTTATGTCCCATCCTCCACCCACGTAAATCGTACCATCGTCGGCTATAAAGAAATTTTCACATACGTCTGTATATCCTAAACTGGTGATTTCGTATTCCAGATACGATTTTAATATTTTCGAACAATCTTGGAAATTGTTACAGGCCTTAGTTCGTGTATCGCCAATAATGACCAGTCCTATTGGAAGCGGATTTTTTTTGGAGACACTTCCGTTCCATTCGCCCCATTGATTTATATAGTAGACCGAATAATTTCCTATTTTACTGTCGTTGTGAGATATGTGATAATTTTGTTGTATTGCATTCATCGAAACCACACCGAGGTAGAGAAAAAGAGCACAGGTTGTTAATATTGTCGACATTAACAGTTTCAATAGAAATTTTCCGGCGTTGGGACAGAATTTTATGTAGAGTTCGTGGATTTTTATGGTTGTTTTTGCGATGCTCCCTGAAAAGTAAAAAAGAATATATATTATATATGATTTAATTATAGTAGAAAATGTTGGTTGTTTTCTAAAAATTGCTTTCAGGCAAAAAACCCCGTACATTTTCAAAATGGGACTAGGTTAATTTTTCAAAACTTTGGATATATTGAGTGAGGGGTTTGATTTCTCAAACTAACGTCCATGGCATATTTCAGTCCTATTCGCAAGTTTTTTAGATATAGGTTGATACATTTAGAAAGTATGGATTTTACGTACTAAAATAGTAATCTAGTCATCTGATTATGTCAAAATTTAACATTTGAATATTTCACGCGGGGTAAGTTGAATTCTATTGAATAAAATTTTGTAATTTTTTGTAATTAGCTTGAGCTTTAAGACTCTTAGGAATTGTTAAATTATTTATTTTTCCATTTAAAATTTTATTGTCAGTATCAATCAGGATCATCAACGTCACAGATAATTATTTACAGTATAATTGAACATAAAAAATATATTCTTGTGTACTTTCCAGGTTTGGTAAAAATAGAGTCAAGCTATGACAACAGGCAGGTATACACACTGATACAATTGGAACAATACTCGATAAACCCATATTTCAGATGAGTTTTGAAAGCATCACACCGGAGATTATATTGACTGAGTAACTGAACATCATCATCCCATCTAAGGAAGACGTGATGCACCCAGGCAATACTCTGTTTCCAAAACAAACCATGACGCTGGGGCTGATATAAATGGACCTAGAAAGAGAATATTCTCCATCCTTGGTCGATACACGTCTGTGATTCAAACAAAGATAATTGTTGTAAAAAAATCATTAAAATTTTTAATTGACAGCCAGGCACTGCTTAAAGCTATTGACAATCCAACAACTAGGTCCAAACTGGAGGAAAACTAAAGAATCCCTTAACAGGCTGGCAAGAGGCAACAAAGTGTCTCTAATGAATTAGTGGACCAGTTAGCTGAGAAAGCATCTGCTCAAAATGGGCAAAATTAGTGAACTTATGTGTAGCGAATGTTATGAAACACCTACTCACATACTCTGCTTATGTGAGAACTTACATAGGGACTCAGAGGGAAGCACTTTGGAGAGGAAATAATTCAACCTTTGAATACCCCTCCAGTCAAACTAGTGGACTGTTTTTCAATAATTGTGTTTTCATTTATAGAGTATTTCATACTTGGTGTGTTTCTTAAGCCGTCAATATATACGCAATGTTAAAGCTAACAAACTTACAGTTTATGCTTAAAATGTAGTATTTATTCTTAAATACCGAAAAACTATTGAAAATAAGCGGGAAAATTATAGAAGTGAGTTTTGTGTAATTCTATATACAAAATGGAAACTATCAAAAACTTGGATTGGAAGATTTAGTTTTTGATTTCAAATGATATATGGTGACGACTCCCTCAAGAGTGTTACATGAAAGTGGCCGTAGGTATCTTTAAAAGTACTAAGTAAAGTAAGACAAACACCTGAAAGGTCCGGTCCTGACAGTAGTTAGAACCACACATTTTATTTCGTGTCCT